>PDGT01000055.1:910155-1112441 GCA_003671415.1 Megathymus violae
TGGGCTACCCTCCGGAAAAGCGCGGGAGGGGGGTGGTCAATGCTTCTAGCATACCAACGCAGCCGGCTGCGCTGGTTATGTGGGACTCCCGAAAAACCTAGGGGCCTACCCACTAAACACCACCCGAGTTGGCTTTGGCCTTGTGGCCTCTAAGCCTTCATCTGAAGCGACCCATCCTTAGAGAAGGAAAGGGTGCTAGCGGCACTCCCGAGGGAGTATACGCTTGTTGTTAACACTGAAAGTGTTGTCGAATGGTGAGACTATGTGGCATCTTAAGGACGCTACTAACTGTTACTATTTGAGTTCTTGACTATGGCTGCCAGGCGGCGGTCCAAGTCAGAAGATATCTTGTCGGGGGGATCTGTGAGAACGTTTCTTGGCCTCCGGATTTGGTGGCCTGTAAGACTAGGGGCGGTGTAATCCGCTGCCTGTCTGATAAGTGGGTTTGAATGTTTCTCTGAGGATTTAAAAAATGTAGTGCAATAGTCTTTGAAAGATTTCTGAATGGTCGGAAGTTGCAGATCGAAGTGCAGGTCGGCGTTCCTCACGCACCAGTGAGCGTTGGTTGCTTTCCTGTTGGAATGTTTTGGACGGTTTGGATGGGATATAGGATTTTGGGATCGGCGTGTGCGAAAACAGGGGCGGCGTATGACATCACCGGCCGTATGCAAACCTTGTAGAGCGTTCGCTTGCTTCTGAGGGACATCTTACTATGCCTTCCCAACAGACTGTTGAGTCGGCCCATATAAAATCTGGCGGAGTTGGTGACTTTACGAACGTGTGGTCTGAAAGTCAGTCTGGAGTCGAGTGTTACTCCTAAGTATTTAGTAGTGGTTTTCCACGGAACAGGGGTGCCTAGCAACCGGATGTTAGGGTCGTCTTGTCTATGTCTGGTCTTGTGGTGAAAACATACCGCGGAGCTTTTCTCCGCGTTGACTTCGATTCGCCATTTGACGAACCATTTTCCTAACTCATCAACTGAGTGTTGGAGTCTGAAGAGGACCGAATCTAATTTCTGCGATTGATAATATAGGGCGGTGTCGTCTGCGAATAATGAGAGTTGTACTTGGCTTGTTGCCACAAATCTGGAAAAGTGCATGTTTTAAAAGACATATTAATAATAGATGTTAAAGTCGATAGTGAATTTGGAAGCGTTGCTAGAAGCATTTCTAGAGATATACCGTCTGTACCCAATGCATTAGAATGTAACGATCTTATAGTTTTATTCACCTCAAGTTCAGTAACCTCACAAAATTCAAACGTAGTAGAACAATAACTGTGGAACTTAAAGTAGGTAATATATGACATAGGTACCATATTTCTTCCAGGTGCATCTAAGAAGTGGTCGTTAATTATGTCAGGATCACACAAGGTAGGCGGAAGAGACACTTCTGGTTTGGTTTTTACATTCACGTGTGATCTAAGATATTTCCACATAACGTTAGGGTAATTAATATTGGAATTAATATAATATTTAAAAAAAGCCATTTTTTCAGCATGCAATGCAGTTACTGCAATTCTTTTTAAGTTCTTGTAATAAGCAAAATGTTTGTCCAATTTTGTTTTATGCGCTCCATTACCTGCCTTGTTCCGAATGCTCATCATTTGTCTGATATTATACGTGACCCAGGGATGCTTGTTATTTCTTAAGTACACTGTCTTTGTGGGTGCATGATGATCAAAAAGTGAGCAGATTTGACATGTAAAATTAGCAATCATATCGTTAACATTTGTTAGTTGTTGCATTGTTTCCCAGTCTATAAGTTTTAAATCCTCGTTGAACGTTTTGAAATCAATATCTTTAATTGGTCTGTATGTAACCAGTTTAGGAGGCATGTGATGTTTTATAGTATTTAATTTAAAACTGATGAAAGCATGACTGCTGAGGTCACGTATATACTCAATAACAATGTGTGAGATTGGGGCATCTGTACAAATGAGATCTAGAAGCGTCTTACTGTGTTCCGTAAAATGGGTAGGATTTTTCAGATGTTGCGTTAAGTTTTTTACAAATAAGAAATCATGTATCGGTTTGGCATTAATAGAGGACCAGAAATACCAGACCAGATTAAAATAAAGATATATAATAAAATAAATAAAGATATATAAAATGGTATAAAGTAAAGCATTTCACATAGCTGTGTTTTAATTTTGTACCATACTGAAATTAAACGTTATTAAATTAAACATACTACTGTATATTTATTGGTCTGATAAAACTAAAATTACAATCTACTCGTAGGTTTCACTTTGAAACTTGCTTACGTTCAATTTTACTCAATGGGCGAACTTTTTCGCGTAGCGGCTCGTATATTATTTATCTATAGATTAAAATCAAGTTTTTTGTACCATACCTGTTTGCGGAAATACACCGGATGATGACAAACCAATCAACCGCCGACAAACACAAAATTTGCCAGCGTCTATTAAAATAACCACAATGAAAATTAGTCACTCATCCAAATCGTTCAACGTAAAATCAATAAATCGTTTGGACATTAACCTGCTCAGTTGTACTTAAAGAGTTTTTATATTAATTCGACAAATTAATAAATACACGATCATTATGAGGATACGTTGACGTGTATTTTATAAAATAACTACAACTATTTTTAAAAACCCAATGATTTACAGCACAATATTTATAATGAAATAGGTATCTATATTAATATTATAAAGAGAGAGATTGACCCGCCGGACAATAGAAACATTTGAAAAATAATTTTAACATTTAAAACGTTATTCCTTAATATATTTATTTCCTCTATCTTATTATAGTTCCTTGATAGCTACACGAGTTTTAGTGTCTCGACAAAAATTTAGAAACTTTTCGTTATTTATCTATTATGGTCAATTGTCGACTACTAGACGAACAGTTGTATTAGTAACGGTTTAAGATAAATTCGAACAATTAAAATATGTCCAACGATAACAAGGGGGCCGACGATTTTCCGAAGAATAGAAGTTCTTCCTAAATTGGGCCAGTAGACAACGCCCGAAGTTACAAGTACGATCAGTTACTACAACTTATACGGTTACTGTAAGCCAGTACTAAGTGGATTTTTACTTTGCAACCAAAACACGTTGCCAACATTTAATAGTTAATTCAATAAAGAGGGGTTATTTAGGTGGTAAAAAGAATCCACAAACATGTATGAAGAGTCGGCAAAATTGGATGGTACAGAGTAAAGCAATTTCTATTACCTTGTTCGTTGTTCAGCTGAGTGTACCATAGAAGACTGACTTGGATTTAATGATGAAAGTTGCCCCACACACTCTGAATTTAACTTCGTATAATTTATTATCTTATACTGATTAATGACCCCTGGTAATCTCCAACCTTATCTTAATATGCGAAACACTTCAGTATAAACTAATCCCCATGCGTAGTTAATACTAGCCAAATGTAGATTGTAGACACATTTGATAACATTACAGAGAATACTGAAATAAATTCAAATTCAAAATCACTTAGTCATCAATTATTTTGTAAATTTTTACCCCTGCTACCGTTTCGAAAAGGTGCTTTGACATTGAGGAAATCAAACAGCGAAAATACTGCTAAGCGCACGTTAACAAGCAACGCGTTGGAGTTTCTTCTTATAGTATACATGTTCCTGGATAGCAGCCATCAATTACTATCAGCTGCTTTTAATAATTCACCAATTTATAATGAACGTTAAAAAGTTACATTTGATTTTCTTTTCTTCGTTTTGCATAAGAACGAAGAAACGTTCAAGTATTTTTGTTAGAACACTAAAAACTAGGCTATATGAAAAGGCTTTTGTCTCTCTAGTGAGCGACGAAAGAAATATTTCTTTTCTTCTCACAAACTTAGGCATAGAGAGAAAGGCAAGGTTGCGGTATAAATATCTTAGTTCCTATCTTGTTCCCTTTCAACGTTCTTCGGTGACTGACATAACAACGCAATACTTGTGAATAATTGCCATGAATTTATAAAGCTCTGGATTTTTACATGAAGTTCTATATCATTTTACTTCGGAATTAAACACGAATCGTAACATCCAATCCATCGTGATATCCAATAACTGATTTGAGATTCACAGAGTTATTATTACTATGAAATACAATTTTTTTTCGAATGCCGATAAAATCTGAATTGCTCATTCGGACTATGGAAGTCTTCACTGTGGTAATTCTACAGAGCAATTCAAAACAATTAACGAAGATATATTAACAGTAGAAAATAATTCAAGTGTCAATGCAATTACAACAAAAGAATTCTGAAACAAGAAGAAAAAAAAATTTTGTAAGTGAACGAAAAGGGTAACATAAAAACAAAATCTTATCACACATGTACCAGGCGCCCATAATATCTATGGTAACAATTCTGAAGATGTACAAGCTCGTTGAGACAGTACACGTACTGTAAAATGCGAGCGTACGCGAAATCGAACGGTGTTTAGTTTCAAACAACCAATATTGCATTTAGCAGGTCGTCCGATTCAATAAAGCAAAAAATAACATGGGTATTCTGGAAACTGTTTCCTAACCATTTTTATTTGAGAAAATGTTATTAAAACTTTAATGTTTACACTGTTATAATATTTTAATATATTTTTCAACTATTTTGAAATTTCTAATAGTGTATTAATATATATATAAGAAAATGTACAATCTTCATTGTCTAACCGAACTGAACTTCTTATAACTAATACTATTTTACCGAAAATTTTAAAATAATACAGAATATAAGTCCGTACAATTATTTTTTCAATTAAATCTATATAAAAATATTATGTCAAAAACGTAAAATATTCTTAAATATATCTATTACGCGAACTTTAGTCGATTCCTAACCATGTATCTGGTATGGTATGTTGCATGCATATGGTATGACGTCACGGCAAACTCGTTAAGTCAAATGACGATTGCAAAAATCGATTGTTCAATTCTTGACCGTTAATTATAAAGATTCTTCAGCACTTTAGGTGTTATCCCTTGATATCTGTCGTTAGGTAATTATAAAAACCAAATCAATCGTCTCTTTTTACTTCCTGATAAGGATTCGAGACATCTTATGAAAAAAGTGAACTTTTAAAGGTTTATTTGCAGGTCTGTCTATCGTGTCCATCTATTCGTCAGTCACATAGATTTTAACCGCATTGACGGGCTTAACAATTATATTCATATATAATTGTTAAGCCAGTCAATGATAATAAAGAACGAGTACTTAAAAGTGAGCCAAATTAATAAAACAAAAAAAAAACTTTTGTCGAGTGCAATGTCACGAATCAAATGAAAGAGCTCGTTCTTACGAACACAACGGTAAATAGTGTTAGCATGAGTTAGAATTCGATCTCTAATTTTATCAAGTTGCATGATTTGAGATTAACTGGTTTTCCTTTTGAGTTGAACCCGATCTTCCCAGCTCGTAGTGCACCGTGTTAAAAATTAACCAGACTATAACGCTAGGTCCCTTGAGCTGGAGGCAACAATAACTTAAAACAACAAAGAAACTGGAACAATAACTTAAAACAACAAACAAACTGGAACAATAACTTAAAACTGGACGGTGCTGGTTTATGGCTATGGACTCTTTACCTATATGACTACCTAGCATTCTCCTTCTAGAATCCGACACAGATCCGAGCACACCACTGGGACAATTATTGGTTGTAATTAATAATACATAAGTATAATTGCACCGTTTGATAAACGTGACCGGCAGATGTATATTCGTCTTAATAATACAATTACGTAAGCCTGCTACATTCTTTGCTACAAAAATAAAAAATACTTATAATATAATACATAATACAGTAGTTTTAACTTATAAATTAGTGTAAGTAACAACAGGTCCTTACATTTAGAACAGCATCTGCCTCAGCCATCTGAGTCCCTGTAATTAAACAAACAAGGTACTAATGGCTAGACCCCAGACTAAACTAGTGAAGCGGTAGGTCAGCACGTGCTCCGTATCCCGCATAGCTGTGCATGTACGACACGGACACGACACGATGCCGCGATCAATCACGTGCGAGAATTAGGGCCACTCCAAGAATTAGGGTCGGACGCTGAGTAATTCAATCCATTAAGCCGCTCTATTTATTTACACGCAAAGCTTTTTATACAGTGAAATTTAGTAAACTAATAGTGTGAAATTTGGGTTTCTGGGTAACGGATTGTGTTTGATCAGATCACAACAGTGTTTTCCGTGTTTTTAACATAAACCATGCATGAACTTTTTAAAATGAATCATAAACTTTAATATTTATTCTTGTTGATTCATTAAGCCATCTCGAAAGCCTTCGTACAACGTAAAAAAACATTCGGCTTGGTTAACCTTTCCACAAATCTGCACCGATACAGCGAGGAAATATACTCCAGGTCTCAATTAAGAAAAAAAGCCATAGAAGATCATAAGCGTTCATTTCATAAGCGGATAAATTGTATGATTCTTGCATACAATAAGATGTTACAAAAGGGAAATAATCGACATGAAATATAAAAGAATTGTTCGAGGTCCTTCTAAGTGGACAGCCAACTGATTGTTCACCGACTATAAATCAGGGAAATTAACAAAAGGCGACCGTACACGGTAGACAAATGTGACGCGGCACGCCGCTATCAATCACATGCGGATTAGGACGGACGCTGTGGACAGACGCAGTGAAATTTCAAGTGGGCTACTCTAACTGTTAAGTTGTATATGAGGAAGGCGACACTTTTACGCACAATTTTATGATTTAACACTTGTAACAATGATTTTTGTTGCATCAAAAGAACTTTCTTCGTCCTTATATACAGGAGGAATGGTTTCAAAACGTATAAAGTCTCTGCCAAGTATCCTATGTACTCGTAGACTATGCTCAAAAATAGGGTAACAAATGCAAGATTATTCAACTGTTCATTTACTTTTACATACCTATGATCGGTATGGCTATGACTTGACTAATTATTTATATTTTTCCAAGATTCCATGGATTTTTCTCAATTGCTTCTTTACCAGGCCTGCTTTCGAATATCTCTTATTCTTGTAAACAGAATATGTACACAATACAGAATATGTACACAGAGTAGGTACACAAAATACATAATTCGGATTTAGCTATATGCCTGGTAACATATTTTGATCTTCACTCAATAGTGTATCTTATCATTCTCATGCCCTTATTCCATCACTTGAGGTCGGGTCTGCACGTTTTATTCCTCCATTCAACCTTGTCATTCGTCAACTCAACAGTCATTCCTTTGAAAACCATATCTTTCACAAAGTTTATCCATGGTTTATGTATTTATTTTCTTGTCTTGTATAGTGTATATACACGTAGATATATAATTTTAAAGGTAGGACAAACTAAGACATGGATGAATTTATATTATTTATAAAATAGTATAAAGCGCAGTCAAAAACACTTTCTGTACGACGCTCTCAAAATTAATACGTAGAAAATAAGTATGTATGAGCCGTAAAGTATAATAAATATGTCGGCGATGCCAGTAGTTTTAGCAGCATTGTCGAACATAACGTGGGCTATAATCGTTAACCACTTTTAATTAATTGTTAACAAACACTTCACACCGGGCAAACGAAACAAGTAACAGTTCCCAGTGCGGAGGAACCGATTTCATCGACCGCAGAATGTAAACTGTGGCTCCATCCGGCGTCACTCCACTAGCTAGGCTCTGTTGTAGCACGATGTTAGCCGAGTATCTACGTCATCGCGGCGGTGCTGCCATCACTCGGATATCGTGCTGTGTTTCGTTTCACGTCTATACTAATGACGCACACAAATATCACATCACAAACACCGATGACCCGAGAACAAACATTTATCTGTTACATAAATGTCTGCCCCGGCCGGGCATCGAACCCCAGACCGTAATTATTGTAACAATTTACTTAACACTCGTTAAACATTCTTATCTGCTGTGTTACATTAATCTCTGTATCAATACAAAAGGGTACAATATTGATACTTATAAGTGAACACTTCTACAGTCAACCAATTGTTTGGCGATGATAATTCAGGGAAATTATCAAAAGGCCAGCGCACACGGCAGATAAATACGAGGCGGCAAACCATCAATCACACGAGCGGATTAGAGCCGACCGCTGTTAACAGAGACCTAGAAATTGCAACACTCAGGTTTCACTGTGTGATTTTAAGCCTCACGTAGGCTTAGACCCTAACAAGTAGTGGATAAGATAACAAGTAGATTTATTGATTCATTGGCCTTTAATCTTACACCGCATCTGTGATGGGTTGATCTTACGGATTATACATGATTTGGTGTATGTGAATTTGTAATCACATGACACATCTTCTCTTTTCATTTTTTAATCAAAGCTATCTGGCTTGCTCATCGTTCTCAATTGCTATAGGGGAGGTCACTGGTCTACGATCACCCAGCATAATCTTGTACTGAAGCATGGTTACATGGTTTTATCGGCCTGATTAGCGACCGTCCTCGCTAGAAATAAAAATCGAGGACAGGAATTTTCAGTCGCAATATTGAAGAACTAATTAATAAGCGAGTTACAAATGTGCAATACAAGCGGAGACCATTTATCATCACGGGAACCGTCTGCTTGTTTACCCGCTGTTGCCTCATATAGGCATCTAACGCTTTGTCATTGATGATCATTGACTCGAAACTCGTTGATGGTCATTGATATTATTCATGACAATATTAACTTCTAGGTGTAGCCATAATAAAATTCTATTATACTTGATGCATTGAATTAATTCTCAGCAATTTTCGTTTTTATTCGTGTACTTCGGGTTTAGCTATTATTGTAGAAACTCAGGATCGATTTTCAGATGGACTTTGCTGTGTTTCCGGATCTTTGTTACTTATGATGCTTCATTTCCCTGTCCACGTAACCTATAATATTGGGAATCCTAGTGCGGAGACGAAATAATGTTTGAGCCCTTATTTATTGTTTGATTAATTATACTCGTAGGGTGAAAGGTTGTCGACCAAAAACCTCTTAACAGCCATCTTGGACTATTATTCCTAGTAAGTAAGTAGTAAAATATTTTTTATTTAATATAAAAATATTAAAAAATATTTTTTACAATTACAATTTATTTGTAAAATCAGCTAACGTTTGCGCCGCAAGGTGCTACATATTTTCACGCATATCTATATTCTAGACCTTAACGGATAATTAATAACCAAGTTGCTGTTGTTATTTTATTAAGTAAATAACATTAGCATGATCGTATCCACCAACTAAATACCTGCTTAAAATAATAATTTGATCCATTTCCTACGTGAAATAGCCAACCGCTAATCTCACGGTTACGTAACCCCACACAGCACGCCTGGCTACGTGACTTTCAGAAGTAGGTGCCGACTGTCGTTTGACTCTAAAATCGAGACCAATTTTATTAATAAATTAGAATACGCACGGCACGGTACGCGTAGCAGCGGCGGTATCGATATCTATTCAAAAGAAATTCCGCGATAGAGTTATTATTTGTCGATTAAATCAGATATTTCAAGATCGATGTTTGGTTAATGTGTTATTTTATTTATTTTTAATGCTCAAAAATAGGACATGATATGCAATAAGCGTACGCGCAGTAGTTAAAGTTTTACGGCCATGCTATTAGTCGAGTGAAGGCTCCAGCAGCAAATAAAGTAATTTTATTTTCATGATTTTTGGATTAAACTAAATTATTAAATTAATATTAATTTACTTTGCAACACTACAATAATTTAATTTACAAATTATTCGCAAAACATCAATTTATTAAAAAAAACAATTAAAACGTGGCTATTAAAAGGTTTCTGGGTTTTTTGGAAGGCGGTTGGTGGTTAGCGAGGTATCGTATCAACGAAATTGAGCTTGATGGTAAAGAACACAGTGATCTCCAAGCAGAGCTCCGGGATCTTTATCTCGTCCATTGTTAATAAACCCTGCACTAGGAGAAGGGAACTTGACTTGAAATCAAGAATATATGGAGCCCCTTATACCCTAAACTGCAAATTCAAATAAGCTATTAACATAAAAATAACATCTGTCGTTAACCTAGTTTCGTTTAGAGGCCCAACCGGATTTCTTAAGTTTTCCTTTTACCATTCTAAGCGAGAACGGCCATTTGCCTTCAGAATTCTTTTGTTGTGATATTTCCAAATAATACTGCAATTTCATGTCTCTCGAATACAAAGACGTGGCCTGTAGACAGACAGACCAACAAAACGTTCAAAAGGAAATTCTCATTTTTAAAGCTTTTAAATTGCAATTGCTTCATTCAGTTTTCAATAACTTCGAATCATTCGAATTGTGCTTTATTCGTCTTGAATTTGTGGCCAAGCTAGAAATTCTGGTATTAATAATTATGAAAGATTTTAATAAATATTTATGATACGGTTTAAACGTTATGTTTGAGGAAAATCACGTAATGGGGTGCTTCGATGAGAGTCAAAAGGTCATCATTATACGTCTGTCAGGTAAATATGTATATACGTACGTACTTCTTATATATTAGTATACTACACTTTTTAATATGTGCTTACATATAATTTATTTATGTATGTCGTAATTACACTTATACAGGTGACATATGGAACAAATTGATATATTGTCTATTCCAACCGTATGACGGCCAGTACCTGCGTCAAGAGTTTCTTGCCGCTTTTACTTCCAAGATCGTACGGTAACTGTCGAGATGCTGCATTTTGAGTTTCAACAAGTTATTTTAAAAAGCCAATTAGAATAAAAAAAAAAATGAATTCGAGGGAACGCTGAAAATGCTAAATCATGTGCATTCAGTCTCAAGGTTGAGTTTGTAGCAGTAAGTAAGTATCAGAAACTAGACATCCATTTTAGCGTGATACGTGGTCAGACAGACAGAGGAAAATCAAAAATTCTCTATATCGATAACAAAGTCTACCTATTTTAATGTTTCCAATGAACACTCCATGTTCGACCCCATCACAATTTTAATATTCGTACCTATGTATATATTACATAATATACATATAACTATGTTATTAATTTCTTAATTCTTAACAGTAACTATCGAATATAGATTGTGTTCCATTCACAGAACAATTTTACACCAAAATAGAAATGAAAAACAGGACGTCAAAAACGAATTTAAACGAAGAGAAGTGTATATGTGGGTAGATCGAAATATTCACCCTCGCTCTGTTGTGCAGTCGCTGTTCTGTTTTCTGTTCTACCGACTTCTATGTTTCATGTAACAGTTTTTGGAGATTTTCAGGTTTCTATATTTTTATTTTAGAATATTTTAAAGGTATAGTAGAAAATATACAACAGTAACGTCTTGACATTTAATTTAAGACTTCAACTATTAATAAAGTAAATTGAATATCACCCTATTTTATACGTATATTAATGTTTAACTAAAATCCGTGTAATGTGGTGAAGTGCAAGATGATAAAAAGCTTATTGAAAGCCTATTCGTTCACGACTTAAAGACACCCACGTTGTAATCAAACGTAAGTCCCATAAAGTCAAATTATTAATGAAGCAAAACAACAGCAATTCCATTTATTATAACAGTATAACAAAAAAAATTGGTACTTAATTCTTTTTATAAAATAAACCAATTACAATAAAACCTCATTCCGACCGATCATCGGCGGCGCTTTCAATTTATTGGCATAATTAATTAGTTACGCAACGGTTCCCGATAATTGCTGACGGAGAAATTTTACAGTTCATTTTCATAAACAGATTGCCAACGAACGTATCATGTTGATGGGACAATCCAATTTGATAAAATTGTGATTTGAGTAATGCAATTTTAATTAAGTGAAAACATATTACAGAAGTCATTTTAAGAGGCTGGAGACTCGAAATGTTGTTTTTATTATTAGTTATGGGTTCTGTCTCGCTTCGAGTAGCACATCCCAAATTACAAAAAAGTATTAAAATTGAAAAGACAGCAATCGAACTGCCCTGACAAAATATCAGCTTCAAATCGACAATATTATTTCATTCTCATTACACCCTCAACGTAAAAAAAAACACAGTCCTAAAACAATGCAGATGCTATTTCTAAGCGTAACGTAGTTCTTCTGAAGCGAACGAGGGCAGTTTGCGAGTACAAAATAAAATTAATTAGGTACGTTGTTTCAATTAATAAGCAAATTAATTGCTTCAAATTTGTCTATCGTTTACCTATAATCTAAAATAAACAATTGTTATCGTCTTCGGACGACTTTCATTCGAATTTTAGCATTTAATATTTATGAGTAACTAGAAAACCAGTGCACAATGACCAACTAAAAACGATTAACTAAGACGAACGAGAGATTGATACTCGTAATTGAGAGTACTCCTCTCGTACGTGAAATCATTGGATGAACGGAGGACATGGCGGATTTTATTCTCATGTAAATAACCGGTAAATGATCAAAAGGGGACGTCTTGAGTGTTGACAGAGAAGAGTCAGCTAGATACTATTAGAGTCACAAAAAAAAATTACAAATAAATATTTAAAAGTTAATTTTAAACAGCACAATTATGTTATCAACAGATCTATTTCAAGTTCAATGAGTAAGTAAAAGATAATTCAATAAAAATCATGTATTAGTATTGTACCCTAGATTGTTATTACAATAGGGGAACAACTACTTTATGATATACAAATGGGAAAAATATTAAAATTAAATACACACTCGTGCCGTAAAATGGGTTAATTATAAGTATCGATATTAGAATAAGAAGAAGAGTATAAGTTGATTTGTTTATATTGGATTCATAAGATATATAAAACTATGTAAATCTCTAGTGACTGTCTGTCTTTGCCAAATTTCATGATAAATTTTATTTTTGTAACTCACTGACATCAATTTGATCATTTTGTAATTTTTATTTGTCTGTCTGTCTGCACGTACACCCCGTTATACTCGTAGCTCAAAAACGACTGGACCAATCTTAATGAAAATTAGTATGTAGTGAGAGAACACGTGATTGCGCAGAAGATAGGGTATATAAAATATCAATTAACCTGATGATATCCAATAGCAAAATACAAAAAATTTGAATATAATTGTTTAACCCGAACGAATTCGGAGAGGGCCGCAAGTATTGTATAAACGTTGAAGATATTATAGATAAACATACTTTATATAAGATAATTTCACACATTAAGATACATGTATAAATTACACCATGTTTTGTCTCATTTACTCTTATGTACCAATACAGAGACAGTTATAACGCGAAGATTTCCGAGACATTAATAAAATTTTCACAATGTAGCACTAGCTCATGCAATCACAATTAAACTTTACACCATAACCTAAATAAATATGTAATTAATTTTGAGCCCATCATAAACTATTTAAGTAAGTATTGGAAATATTGTCGCTTATCTTTTAATGTGTGACAAGTCAGTAAATAGAAATTTAAGGGATCGCAATATCTTCTTACAACATTTCGTGAAACATTATGCCATTTTAAGATATCATTAAAATGTTTGTAGACTGCACGAAATATATTTGATACTATAAAGATTTTAAAATCTAAGTGATATTCATTTGAGTCACATGGTATTGAATGAATTTGGTTTGTTAAACTTATCAAGTTAAAAGTATTTAACATTGACCTTAACAAAGTTATTTTTGTTAATAATTTTACTATCAGTGATTTTAAATTTATATCGTCGTGGACATTAGTATACTTTTTAACTGGAACGCCTTTTGAGACTAGTCGTGACATGATCAATGCAATTGGCTTGAAATATCCTTAAAAACACAAAAAAGTGAATACCCGTTACAGTAAAAATTGACAATTATACCTACGTTTAAACGTTTACACCATCACACCCCCGCACTAGGTTTCTCTGTAATGCGGGCGGCGTAGACATACACATATTACATCACACACACCCATTACCCGAGAACAAACATTTATCTGTCACATAAATGCCTGTCCGGGCCGGGATCGAACCAGAGACCCCTCGCTCGGTAATTATTAGAATTGCTTAGAATATTATACATTTAGGCGAGGCTGTAGTGTACTAACGTTGAACAGGTTGACTTCTAGGCCGGGTGTACATTTACGCAGCAGATAAACTTTTGATGCTGTAGTCTTGGCTATCAACAAACGCTACGATATGATAAAATACAGTAACTATCACAAATACAACAAAATTGCCGATAGCCTTTGGTGTAATGAAAAAACATTTTTAAATAATTTGCGCTCATTAAGTTAAAAAACGCAACATGCGTAGCGTATTTTCTAGCGAATGATATATATATATATATATGTCAGCGAACGCCAGTAGTTTCAGCAGCATTGTCGTACATAGCGCGGGCGTATAATCGTTTAACACTTTTAATTAATTGTTAACAAACACTTCACACCGGGCAAACGAAACTAGTAACAGTTCCCAGTGCGGAGGAACCGATTTCATCGACCGCAGAATGTAAACTGTGGCTCCATCCGGCGTCACTCCACTAGCTAGACTCTGTTGTAGCACGATGTTAGCCGAGTATCGACGTCATCGCAGCAGTGCTGCCATCACTCGGATATTGTGCTGAGTTTCGTTTTACGTCCATACTAATGACCATCTCCGACATATATATAGATAAAGTATGGCAATTTTATCAGAAAGGACTTTTCGGTAAGATATTTTTTGCACTAGGCAGTAAAAAACTCTTCATAACAAACAATTTCCCTACCCAGATCTATTTAATTATGTTTAGTAACGTTTAAAAATATAAAAATGCTTAAAAATATACCTGACAGAATTTGAGAAACATATAAGATTTTCAATGACAAAAGAGTGTAACTGCTACATAAAAAATCATCGTTTCATATCAATAGCCAAAATTTTAAATCCCCTGCTGTGATAAAACATAAAAACTAGCTATTCGGCACAACAACAATCGATCTGAAAATCCTCTCCATAAAAAGTGTATCCCAATATTTCAAACGTATGGTGTTGCACAGACTTGCGACTGTTATGTTTTATTGTAACTGATCGTGATACAGACTCGTACGTATTTGAAGAGCGTTTAGTGAATGAACTTATTTCCTTAGATATTTGAACAAATGACGTACCTTATTTGCGCCCAACAAGCCTAAACAATTGGTCGCCACTAATCATGTTTTTTTACGCTTCGACCATTCGTCTACGACAAATTTTTAGACAAATAAAATGAGGAAGCACTTGTTAATCTCCGCATGGTACAGAGTTCCCGGTCGGGGGTCGGAGTCGGGGTTTTTTTATGTGAATAGCTGACAAACGAGCAGACGAGCCACCTGATGGTAAGTGGTCACCGTCATCCGTGGACATGAGTAACACCAAAGGCGTCACTAATGCGTTGTCGATCGAGGAAGAAGAAGAAAGAAAGAAAGTACTGGCTCTCAAGCCCCCAGCCGGAACACGACAAGACGTTTGGCGGCTGACTCAAGCAGGAGGGTGGTAGCTAGGCAGGCACGAAAAGATAACAATATCAGTAATAATATTAATTACTAAATAATAATACTGATAATATTATTCTCACGCGAAGCCCTACCACCAAGCAGGCTGGGTACTGTCGCCTCTTACGACACACTGTTCATCGAAACTGTGATCGGGGACAGTATTCTAAGCTGCTATACACAAAAATGAAAAGTTCACAAACAAAAAAATCTTTTACGAACTATTGATTTCGACATTCATATATTCCTGAAATTTCACCTGCAACCCTTCACTACATTGATTAAGTGTCACCTTTAACTTTTTTATTCGCAATTCTACTATTTTATTTTGAAACGGTTTATAGCGTATACTTACATTTAATTTTTTTTTGTATATATATGATACCAATAAATCAAATATTTTATTAGTCACAAATTGCTATTCGATACCCACATGTTGCTATTTTGTGTGTTACGTAACTTTACTAGCGAGTGAACTGACATCTTATATATGCACAACCCTCTACCGCGCTATATATTTAATCTCTTTGTATTTGTATTTTCAGCTCTATTAATGGAACGAAGATGTCTGTGGACTGTGGTCTAGATGTCTGTGGACTGGGATCTAGATATCTGTGAACTGGGGTCTGTGTACAATGTGGACAGTCGATAATCACAATGTCGCAAGTCAGCTCTGACCGTGTTCTATGCCAAACAATTCACAGACAAACTGCAAGAAGATCATTTTAACGTTCTATAAAAATAGATCCAGCGTTCAGCTTCGATGATCCACGTACGATGGATGGAATATGTGCCTCTAAAGTACCGATCGATTTTCGACGGTATCGTTAAGCTTACAATCGCATTCAAATATTCAAAAAATATTTTTCTAGGTCAAAAGACCTTTGTGTTATTTTTGAAATCAAACACCGACCAGGTGACAATTCACATCAAAGTTATCATCGACGAGCTGATGGCCAAAGAAGAAACGCGGAACACGCTTTTCAGTTGGCTCTACGACACAGCAAATGAAAGAAAACATTTAAAGCTTTATACTAAAATGAGGGAAATAGTTACCCTGGTTAGCAAAAAATCAGAAAGAAAAATAAAATCACAAAAAGGAAAAATCTTTTGTCAAGTGCATCTCATGTTATCAAATCAAATAAGTGACCATAAATTATTATAAAATGCACAAATATTTAGGATGTCTAAGCATCAGTTTTAATAAAAGCAAGAACACAAAAAAAAATTATTATGGTCAAGAAAAACAATATCGAATATAAATAGGTTAAACGGAAGCTTGTGGCGGGTCGTGTGATCTCGGCGCCATGAACGCTTCACTACTTGGGGATTGTTAAACTAATATTTGTATTTACCCCAACTTCGCCCACATTTCAAGCTTTGACATCCGTTAAACAAAGCGGCGAAGTTGTGACAGGCGGAGATCACGTGACCGCGGGGGAAATGAGCCGGAGTTGGACTGACACGCTATTTACACTATAAATTGGGTCGCTCACACGTTGGCTGCACACGCAGATCCTTTACTGAATTTTAATCTTATTACTCAAAACTATAGCGTATTGCAAGACTCAGAATAACAGGCTAAAACCATTACTCATCAGAATGACCCAATAAAAGTTCGCAGACTTCATAAATATTTGAGATCATTTTAAATAAGTTTCAAATTGTTAGATTCCTGCACTACCCGTATGATTTATTTTACAGAAGTAAGAGATAATTATCTTTTTTGATAACTATTCTTCCTTTATTCGTTTAGTTTTCACTCAGTTCTTAGGAGGAAAAATATTTGTGTGCGTGTACATACTACATCCAGAAGATATTTACAAAAAATAAAATAACTTAAGCTTTTTAACGTCTGCTATCCTCAATTTACTGACATATTCACTTATAATACTTTTAATAACATTCCTAGAGCTCTTAATTTAATTTATTCACATTTTGATGTGAGAACGATCTAAATAAATCAATAAAATCTGCTCTCATTGAGTATCATGAAAATGTTACTGCGGATCACTGTATGTTTTGTATGGTAGGAAATATGGTTGTGTCATCAGGGCCGGGCTCATTTCCGTTCGCCGCCATCAGATCTCCGGCTAAACCATGCCCAGATAATTTGTTTCACTCAATGCCTATTGATTGTTAATTAAGATTCAATTTTCAATTTTATGTACAATGAAATGTTTTTTGCTTCTTTAACCTTTAAAAGAAAGGCGCTTTATCATTGGAAGAGAGCTGAAGGAAGATGTCACCTATATGATGGCTTTTGTGCATAATTAGATAATGGTTTGAAAATACTGAATTTTTTTACTTTGAATAATATGATCTTTACTTTTATAAATATTAAACGCTTAAAAATGCTTACAATGTCACTGACAGTTATCCATTCAGCTCTCGGCCGAACGTAACATGGCTCAAGTCGAACATTCACTCTTCTAACAAACACTATTTGAAGTCTTACTAAACACTTCTGTTCCCAATTACTGAGTTAAGACTTCTAATTTGCAAGCGTCACATCAATCTACACCTTACAAACCGAACGGTACCTTTGAAACACTTTACAACCGAATTAGAAGACGTATTTGAAGCTGCAAAAGTATTCCATTTTGAATCCAAATTTACTATTGGAAATTTATTGTTGTCGAGAGCAAAAAAATTATTCGTCAAATGCAAGTGGAATGAACCATTGTGTGAATATTATTGTGTTTATTCGGTGCACCTTGATTGTCATTGAAACAAACGTAGGTACAAAGTTTTTATTATAACAATGTTATAGGTATTTTCGTTATTAATTATACTAGTAGTCGCCTAGTGGTTGAAATTCGATCATAATTTATTTAAATTTTAATTTTGAATATAATTAAGGTTATTTTGTCAAAGACTATAATTAGTTTTGATATAAATCTACATAAAAAAAAATCGAAACACGAAATATTCAAATCTGTATTTACCTATATTACTATGAATACTTTACACTTTTATCGACAGATTTCGCTAACCTAATTGCCACAAATTTAAATAAACAGATGTATATATATATTTAATGAATAAATAAAAAGATTCTAAACTGTACTATAAATAACAATAGGTTAAACCATAACAAAACACTACCTATTCATGTAATATTTAATCTTATTTTTGTTATTTAATCTCTTTTCAGTTTGACTTTAATCATAAACAAAAGAGTATATATGTGTATAAATTATGAGTGTGGTTGTGTAAAATGAATGGTATTGTGCGTAATGTTTATTTTAATAAATTTCTAATGTATTTTGCATAAAAAATATTAGCTTTCTGCACACTTTCTCCATGTAAACATTAACTGCGCCAAATGTACTCTTCCGTTCGCGTATTGTCGTAAATAGGGGTACAAAGTTTTTGCTTCACGTATTAATTATATATATAATAAAACTGTAAAATGTATTTCCATTATCAGTACTAGGGTACCATGATACTAAAGCCCTTAGCAATTTTTCAAAAAAGTCATGTTCCAACTTTCGGGCGGCATAAAGAGTTCTAACACTCGGTTGGCCGTTGACCCCTGCAAAAATCCACAGTGAAAGCTACTTAAAGCTATGTAAAACACAGACAATGAAATAAAAGTGAATAACGCTCACATTAAGGGCGGTAATTAAGAGTTGTTAATTGCCCGGCTGGTGCCGTGTTGGTGTTTTGTTGATGTCTCCATGGCAACATGAAAACTGAGCTACGGTATCCATTATACGGGTAATTTTAAGTGTCTAGGGATCAAACACCTATTTGCAAGTTACAGACTCTTTTTAATAAATTCCAAAGTTTAAAAAAAGAAGTTTTTCAATCTTGGCTAAAGATAAAACTATGTCAAGTAGTATTCCTATATAAATACAAAAGAACGTCGTTAAGGCGGGAAGACACCAGTTCAGAAAACTTCATACAGCATCATATTTATCATATTCATACATCAGTCTATTTTTTAGTACCTCCTTTGCGCATGTCCGTTTTTATGTGCAAATTATTATTTTTCTCTTTATCACATCAACTCGTAAATATAGTAAGACAGGTGTTTTTTTTTTTGGTATAGTTTTAAATTTAAGATAATTTCTACTTCTTTTGGCGATGTTAACACTATAGTTCACCTGCTCATACAAGTATAGCAACTCGATGCAGTCAAGACCGATCAATACCTACCTTCAACGTCGAATCTGCGTTATCAAGCGCAATACAATAAATAAATAAATAAATAAAAACTCATTCGCTCACATTTTCGCTTCAGCTCACATTTCGTATAATGCTGCTATACGCGAATGGTCGATCGAGCTGCCACTATGCAAGGCTACACTGAAAATCGGTGGAAATCCCGAGTCTTGTTACTTTTCGGGGGATGGGCGTGGATAGACTTGGCATTAGTGTAATTAAATATTTTTTTATTGAGCTATTTTTAATTTATTAAGTATTTTATTGTTTTTCATATTAATTAATTATTCTAAAGCTCAAGATCCTGTTACTTGCTCAATAGCTTAATGGCTCTCAATAAGTGGTTCTTTCTTTGTTGCTTTTTTTTCTTTAGGAATGTTGTGAGTTGTGAGCGGCATGAAAATAACGAAAGTTAGATATAATAAACGTCCAAGATATCAAAACAATCATTTATCTCTTACTCTCGTGTTGTATGAAAGCTCGGGCGAATAAGAAGACATCACCCTGACCGGTACTTGATCCAAGGAACTCACTGAACAAGCAGGATTACTAAAAGATAGATAACAGGTTCGACTAAGCAAAACTGTAATAATAACAATGAAAAATATTACCCAAACATCTATAATTAGAATTTTTTTTAGGCCTCGTCGCTAACGTACTGTTGACATACATACATATATATACATCAAAATTATTTCACTGTATAGGTACAACAAAAAAAAAATTTTTACTTCAAATTTACAATTTTCTTTTTTTGAAGTTTCAACGTAACACAAAACGGGTAATGAATATATTAAAGTCAGCAAGAATTTTCGCCACATTACTTCTATACGTGACCGAATGGTAAAACTGGGGAGTCACATTTAAAAAATTAGAACATCTGTAGAGCAAACCTCGCTCAAACTAAACACTAAAAAAGACCTGCAAAGCATAATGAAACTGCATATAACTATCACCACTATACACAAGACTTACTGTTTACAATTGCATGCACGCTTCAACAGATGTAACCGTTGGCCTGTACGGTTCGCGGGAAAAATTGCGACGTAGCTTCAATAAAAACGAGAATCATTTTCAGCTCTACCTCTATTTTTTAAAGCTTACTTTGTATTGGTACACGACAAATGTAGAAAGCGATTTCCATTTTCGGATGTACACCGCAGTAGTTCAGCACGTAACGCTCACCTATCCCGAAGCATTGCACTGCAGTTATAAAAGCAACATGCCAACCGTACACTGGATTGAATTCGAAGTTTTCATCGGCAATTCGTAGTACGAAACGACATTTCGAATAAAATTCTTCTGATTCGCCAAATTGGATCGGGCGTTCGCGAATGAACATTCAAATGTAACGGACGTAGAATCGGGGTTGCCAGTGTTTGCAGTTTTCGCCTGTCAGGAAATAGTAGTATTCGTAAATCAATTTTGGAATAGCGAGTACTTCGATCTGTGAGAATTTGAAAAAGGATATTCGATCCAGACTAAGAAGATCAGAGTTTTGTTTCACTTGAGAACCACGGACAATAAAATATTTTATTTTAATTTGTCTTCATGAAAATTATTTAATTTTAGTTAATAAAACTTATCCGTTAAGTCACATATTTTTCTCAGTATAATTGTAATATTGATTTCTCATATGACAAATTTTTTGGTCCAACGAAAACTGCGTCCTTATTCCAAACCTGTAGGTACTCATATGATTAATTAATTTACTGGAAGATTTTGAAACTATTTTGCCAATTTAAAATTTTCTGCTTATCAATCGGTGTTGCAATTACAAAACTCAGTTGCAATGTTTATTGTTTCAAGTGTTTCAACAAACAATAAAGTCTTCCGTTTCGTGCTTGGAATATATAAATATATTAATTTAAGCCATCAGTAAGTAATCTAACCTGACAAGTAGACAGAAATATGATCTTATCCTTATCCTAAGCGTATTTGTAATCTAACAAAGAAAAAATCTAGTGTACTCAATCATGCCACTTATCGTCGGCAAATAATTATTATTTGGAAATAAAATTTTAATAAATCCCAATTTTATATCTACATTTTTTTATTTCAGTTCCAGTACCCGCTTAGGTTTAACTGGCCCGTATTTTTCAGTTATGTTTATTCCTCCATCTCGACATTTCAGATACGCGACCGGAATAGATTGGCGAGAATAAATCTTCGAGTGTAGTAATACTTTCAGCTTTTAAAACTCTTAATAGACCTCTCCTTATAAAAGTGCTCTTTTACCGGCCGGTAACTAAAACTAGTTTGAACTGGTTTATGCAACCGCCAAACTGGATAGTACTATTTGTTTTTTTTTTTTTTCATTTTTTGAGGCTAAACGTGTTAGCGAGTGATAAAATAGGATTTAGATTATTAAATGGTTGTAAATTTTTCCGTTATATAGTAGCTTTCTATAGTCATACGGGGATTATGCGGCATTGAAAAAATGAGATATCGGTGCATTGATGTAGATACTGAAGCACCTTCATATGACGTATTTCGGCCGAGGAGTATATCATTTGATAAAACTATAGTATATATATATATAGTATATTTATATAGTATATATATAGTATATATATATATATATACTATATATAGTCGAAGACAAGCACTGTTCGAATATTCTAAATCCCCAGTATTTTTAAACGTTCCCTGTTACCTCATAAAACAACGGACGAGGCAATGATGATCAGTTGCTTTCGTTGGATGTTGCTACTGAGCTCTGTACCACCCAGAGTAATTCCAAGTACTTGTGCATGATATTATTTGCCAAATTAGTGGCTCTCGGCGAAGAATTATGAGCGAAGTGTGGTCATGTTTATTAATGGTAGTTCAGATTGGAAAATGTAACATTATAGCGTGAATTTCAGTTTATTTACATGTATATATTCCTGATAAGTTATTCGGTACGTTTGCTATAATTTTTTGATTCGGCTTAACTCATTATAAGAGACCCCGCAGCGACTTGCTCCTCAATCTGGACCAGACAATCTATCTTAACTCGAGAGAAGACTTAACTCTCTAAATCCATTTTGTGCTGCTTTAGTACTAGAAATTGTCCACCTAGCACGTTGAACTCTATCCAATACATATAAATACTTTTAGCAACTCAAATAAATGTTGTTATCCCTGAATTAATTATTTTACTTAATATAACATATCGAATGAATCGGCTCAATACCGATCGTCACCGTGGTTGATGCTACAATGGTTAAACGCAAATACAATTTCAGCAAAACATTAATTGATTAAGTTATTAACCCATAATAAGTTAACATGGAGTAATAGCCTAGTGGTTTTAACATTGGTCTATCATTCGCAGGATTTTATAGCATACATCTGTGTAGGTATGTCATATGTTTGCGTTTAGATATGCGTGGCAGAAATAAAAAAAAAAAAACAAAAGATATATTGACGTTTGTAACAGGACCAACACGTTTTTTTGCTCTGAAACCGAGAATCATCACGATAAGTTGACGCTACAGTTCATACATTCTTATTCAAATGTTACTTACTCGGGGGCAAGTAAACATGGCGAAGAAACCTTATATTTGTTACGAAATACAACTTGTAATATAACGAAATTTTACCACAATTAGAGTTATGATACAATTTCAAATGATACTATTCGCTAGAGGAGTTTAGAAGACTAAAATTTATGCAAATTTTATGTGTGGAAATAGTGTTGCAACTATAATAAACTAATGAATATTCCACCTTGAATTTCAGAGGCTTAGATCTAGATTCCTATCTAGCTAGCTTCCTATTTTGTAAACGAAAATGTTTTTTTTTGCTTATTAAGACTGTTGTAAATTGGTCGAACCAACATACACTTATTTATTTATTACACCTGTAACAGACAATCAGAATAATGAAGTTACATTTCATTTTACTCAGACTTAAAGAAGAACGGAGCCCCTTATATTCCACAGCTTAACGCAAGATGAAACACTAAGAGCGCGTGTTCAAAACTAATTAAAGCAAATAAAAGCTATTTCCTTTTCGCTGAAAATACTCGCATATTGGCAATGTTTAAATAGAAAATCGAAATAATGCTTGACTGCATAAACAAATCGATCGAATAGTTCCTAAAGATCCATTAGTGCAATTTAAAACTTGAAATGACTATTACGATGCGCAGTATCTGCTTATTTAAGCTGCGCTGTAAGAAACCCAGTTGATAATAAATATCGCTTGTATGTAATAAATTGTATATGTAATATATAACAAGTAAAATTGACTGAGGGGTCATAGAAATAAAACTAAAAGCACAGCGTAGGAATTTATGAACTCAATTAGAGATTTATCTTTTGATGTAGAAATAAAAGCCGATACTGTCTAGACATTAGGACATTTCGGTAAAGTTATCAAATGTAACATAATATTATTATGACAATATAATTATTTATTTACGAGTGGTGTATAAAAATTCTCATGTATTTAGTAATTTCTCATCACTCCTCGTCGAATTATCAGTACCCGAAACGAGTCTT
This sequence comes from Megathymus violae, assembly GCA_003671415.1. Classification (NCBI taxonomy): domain Eukaryota; kingdom Metazoa; phylum Arthropoda; class Insecta; order Lepidoptera; family Hesperiidae; genus Megathymus; species Megathymus violae. The sequence continues at coordinate 934,198 of PDGT01000055.1, forward strand.
ATTCCGCACGTTGTGCTTGATTGAACCCTGCTTGTTAATTGGCCGATTGGCCGATGGCCGATTTTAAATAACCGTTATACTTGAAGGGTTAAAGTTAAATTGTTTAGTTTTAAAAGATATGAACGAATGGCAGTACAAAAATAAATGCAGAACATTGCAATGCATTAAGCAATCTTAATGAAAAGATTAAGAACGAATTACGGAGTTCTGACTTTCAGTTGGTGCAACTAATAGATGTTACCGATTACAAATACAATACTTTTTCAGTTGAACAGCTGTTTGCTGGTTAAAGGTTTTTCGGCATATTGGAGCGGCCTAGAATACTCGCCCCAATCCCATGCTGGCAGAACTGGATGTCGTAAGAGGAGACAGAAGTGGTTTCTGTCGTCTGCTTGGTGGTAGGGCTTCGCGTAACTATTATTAATAATTCATTAATATTTTATTGGTATTTTTACTTTTTCGTGACGGCTGCCTGGCTAGCTACCACCCTCCTGCTTGTATATGTCTTAAAGAGGGATAATATACGACTGTTCGCGCCAATAATGGTATTACTCTATGAATTCGCCTGTTCCCGCCAAAATTATTATAAGTTGCAATCGCACCTCGCGATTAAAAGGAAGAAAGATTTATTCTTCATGTTCTATTAAAGCGCGCCAATCATTCCTTCGTTTTTCAAACTCCTATCCTCCTTCTCTTTCTGGCAAGCGCACTTTTATATAGTGGATTCACTCGCATACCCCCGAGTTTGAAATTAGAAAGAAATGAAAAATTAGTTTTCCCGCCGATCTCGAATGCAATACGCGCCTATTAACAAATAATAATATAACTTTGAAAATATTTATAAACCGCCCCGCCCAAAGCATTTCAGTTGAATGAAATAACTCTCGCAAGTAAAAATTATATTACTGTGAAGGGAAATAGTGAATCTCAACGGCATATCATCTAATGAGAAGCTAAGAAGAAAGAAAAATTGGAGACAAGGAGCAGCCGCCTAGCCGTCGAGACAGCTAATACGAATACCGTACCAATCCTGCAGACCAGGTTAGTGTGCTTGCCAAATATCCGAACAACCCTTTATTTCTTCTTCCATACGCAATTTACAGTCCATAAATCGATTTTCCATCCTAATTTTATTCTCAGCAAAGTACTGTTTACTACCTAAATAAATCACCCACATGTCACGCCACAGTCTTCTAAGACTGCTCCGTATTCACACCAACGATTCACTAAATACCGAAAGAAGAATGCAAAAATAAAGACCATGTGTACGCGGTACTGTTCTACGATGATATAAGTTTAAAATCATATGCTAGAATATCCCACATTATTGTTGCTCCCGCAGGAATGCTTCATAATTTTCAGGTTATAAAGTTTACCGTATTTAAAAGTTTTACACGAAATGATGTCGTTAAACGTCTCTAGGTGGGCGTTTCGTAAATAAAAATGTATTATAAAAAAGTTTAAGTTGATATCAGTTTCCATCATCGCTCTCCAAAGAGTTTGATAACTTCTGAATAAATCGTTGTGGCTACTAAAGGTTGGTTCTGTACTATAAAGCCAAGTAACTCTCGTACAGACCATAAACAATAATGGCATTAATCAACATGTCTTTTAGATTTTAATCTCCTTTGATCTATATATTATATATATTTTTTTTATATAAAATCTGAAGATTCGTTGTAGCAAATTATTAAGAAAAAGTTGTTTAGACAAAATTACAAAATATGAGATTTCAGATTTATAGATTAACAGGGACATTAAAATATTCGGGACACGAAATCGCAGAAGTTTTTATCGATTTTAAATTCATAACCGTATTGATCAATATAACTGAAATGCAGTGTGTAAAACGGTCCAAAAATAAACAACGGAATGACGGAATTCCAAGAACTTTCGCGTTTACTTTTTTTTTTTCATTACAAGTGTAAAGTCATTCGCTGTTAGACATATACAACCGAAGCGCAAGACAGGCAAATGTTGGTCACAGGTAATATCTATATCATCATCATAGCCCATACAGTTCAGTGGAACAGTAATGGTTGGACATGGTATCCCTCAAGGTAAAGGCCATAATCTAACACGATGTCCAAGTGTGGCTCGGCAGACTCAACACGCTTCTAGGAACATCGCATAACTCTCAGTAATGCCTGTCTATTCACGATGTTTTTCTTCACTAAAATCAGTTGTATTTATACTAATAATAAAATTGTAATGGATCCGAATTTATATATTAATTTGTTTCATGTATACATCACACCTTAACTTACGAATTACGATTTACGAATACGAATTACGAATGAATTACGAGTAGATGATAACTTTAACGAGTACATTTAAAATGTATAATGTCTACGATGATATAAGTTTGAAATCATATAATAATCGTCGTGTTTGTTACTCATATAATGGGTCAATAAATAGGATACATTGTAGCCCAGAAAATCGATCTGCTCCCACACAATAAAATTTCATTTCCAAATTAGTGTGAACATAAATAATTTAAAGAGGGCAGTAAATAAATTTTGATTGTTTTTCTACAACTATCCCAAAAATTTTATTTTCAAATTCATATCACTAGCAAATCCGATCAAACCATAAAACTGGGTAAAACTTAAATTTATTAAATACCTCACAAAAATGAAAGCCAATCGTTTCGAACGCGGTGGCTGTTTGTAAATGGAAGGTAAGTTTTTTAAAGTTTTCTGTAACAAGCAAACATAACTTTGAATAATTAAACGTGTGTGCAGGATTCGAAACCGGACCTAGCGTGTGGGAGACCGACGTTACAACCACTACCCTGTCATTGCTATCACCATTATGCTCCATTGGTCAAGCGAGACCATCACCATCTCCCACAAGGTCGTAGAAAATACTTCCTTTCATTGTTTACAACCTCCTCCCTTTTAATGTGAACAAGTATGCTATCCCAACTCGCGTTACAGTATCGCCGTCCTGGGAGAATAATAAAATTCCAGTTAGTAGCTTTTAAGTTTCCCTCTACGTTTTGACTTCCACTGTAAGGGCACAAAAGTGCAATCGTTCTGTTCGATTTTGCTTTATTTCTATTCGTATCTCGGATACTTTGCTAAATTCTAATCGTTCTATTGTGTGCAAAGAATATTGGGGACTTTGAGTGTAGGTTCGCCAACCAGTATAAAATATGGATCTTTGTCCCATAACCTAAATATACAAATATTTTTAATTATTTCATGTACATGATAATAAACTAAATTTAAACACTCATCTTAAAATTATGGTACATAGGTACTGCTTATTTCAAAATGAAATTTCTTCCAGCAGGCCTTGGATTTAAACTATTATCCGAGAGACAAATTTAGTGTCTACACAATCAAAATAAAATCATACTACATATACAAATGTACAATATACACTCATAAATAAGAGTACATAAATAATATTATAATATAAGTAAATATCATATATTAGAAACAAATATATAAAGAAATATAACATTAAAAGAAGAAAATCAATTGTGAATAATGTTATTTTGTCATATACAATGAAACGATTGGAACGGACTGAGGAAAGGGAAAGATTGTGTTGTTTAGCTTTGGATTTACAGATACGTGAAGTAGCATACTAATACGAGCAGTACCGTATGCACTGAAAATCAGTCAATGTTTGAAAATTTTGGTCGCAACAGAAACATTAATACATCTACTTTAAAAGTTTAAAATCAATTACCTCCTTAACTGGCTCGCCTATTGGCAAACGAAAAACATAATCACAGTTACTTTCACTTAGATGTCGGTAGTTAGTCGGGTAGATAAAACCATTCTCCTCTTCACTGCGCCTTATATTCTCCAGTGATATTTAATGAAAGCTTCATCTGAAAGGGTCTGATACTACTCGTAGTACTTACGTGGTATTTTAACAGGGCGTTGCAAGATCTGAAGGCCCAAGTAAGACTTGAAACTCAAGGATGAAGTTCTCTCATTTGAACAAAACTAAAAGTTAAAATACGCTACAATACACTTGTAAAATTTAATCAGGAGCTAATAACAAGAGCAATGCAGACTGTCTTTGAAATGACTCCGCAGCACGACAGACACTTTACAGGCGCTCGGGCGCAATTACTAAATGGCTGCTTGCCTGACTTTATTTAAAAGATTTTCTCGATAAAAGCTGTAATGGCTTTGTGGGTTTAGTACCTAACTTAAGTTTACCTTTTCTAGAGGTTTCGCACAGGACAATAGCAATTTACATACCTTTTATTTACCTGTTTCATCTCGTTCGTGTCTTTAACTGTAGCTATTTGGGCAGCATATTTTTTCGACAATATATTAATAGCATCACTGGCCTGTTTTGTGGAATGGATGATGAAAATATTTGTTCTATATATAGTATTCCAATAGAAAAATAGAACCTTGATCTACTTGGTGGAAATATTGAAATTTTCCCGTAAATATAGTTTAGTGATTCAATGATTGACTTTAAATAAACTAAATTACATTCGATATAAATTAAAAATAAAATATAAAATTGTTTTATGGTACCTATAATAAATGAAAGGGCTGGTTTGAATGAAGGACGCAAATATTATAATTTTCTTTATATTTAAAAAATACATAACATAAAAAGACAAAATAAACTATATTTTAATAATCTCCTCGTATCTCCCGACATTTTTGAGTCTTAATTTTGTAAAAAAGACGATAGGTTGATGATAATTTATACAAACATCTTAAAATTAAATTTCACAAGAAACATACTGTTGGGGTCCTCCAATAAAACTACAGTTACGTCGACTGTAAGCACTATAATAAAGAAGGAAATCGGTATAAGTAACTCCGTACGAAAGATGCGCGTGTGCAGTGTCGTCGGCGATCAGAAGCGAAATCCTTAGTGACACACCGCGCGCCTCGTCTTGCGCTCCCCCAACCCGGCTGGTCGGCAACCGGTTCGCGCTCGAACACATACTCTTGGATAGATTAACAGTACGAAATCCTACGGCACGCAGGTTTGGTTCGGACTTAACAAGTGTATCCCAAAATAACTTGACAGGTATAATCTAAGATAAATGTACTTAATGTTCCTAGAATAGGAAAAACCGCTAGTTAAAAAAAATGGTTCGTACAGCAATTTATTACAGTATTTACAATTATTTCATATTAATATATATTATTTAAATGTATCCGCCTATTACCAGCCTTCCAACAAGTTTCTCCTCATAATTGAGGAAACCTAAAGCATTCTGCACCACTAATCCAGTGCACACTGGTGAAAAGTTTATTAACCAACACGAACGTCAAAAGTTCTGATGACGCTTATGTACAAAAGACACTTCAGATGTAAGTCAATGACTACTGTTTAAGTATAACTACTTTATTTGAGCAAATATTACTGCCACACATGGTTTATGAGTTAAGACAGGTAAGACGGTAAGGCTATTAGAAGCAATGATAAGTATGATAAATTAAAAAATCAATTAATATGTTTTTTTACAAGAATAACAAAAACGCAAAAAAACCGATATGTGTATAAGTTCATCTATCTATACATATAATAAAATTCTAACTGATTGCTTTCTGTATATGAAGGATACACGAGAAAAAACATTATTAGGGGCCTTTATTAACAATAGAATACAAAACAATAGTTGTTAGAATCGTTTGTCTATGCGTTCCTTCGCATTAATTTCGGAAACGGCTTATCCGATTTCGTTGCGGTTTCCACTAATGTATGGCAGTAAGCGTCCCTTAATATTTACTACAATTTCAATTTAATTTCGAGTTCGTTTCATTTCATTCGGTGCATAAATAAAAAAGTTATGTATTAATAATTATTATTTCTAATTCACAGAAAGTGAAAAACCAATTCTAAAACAATGCAGATGCTATTTCTGAGTATAAGGTAGTTTCTCTGAAGCAAAGCGAGGGCAGTTTGCTAGTCATACAATTAAGGTCCTTGCTTCAAACGCTGAGCACAGAAACGAATTTTCATGTTAAGGCATGAACCCTTAGAGTTCCGTGTTGAGTCACTTGTTGCTCATAACATTGAACACATCCGGCATTGATATATATTGGCACTTGTAGATTCAGCATTGATGCCACTTCGGTATCGTAACGGAATTGACACCAGACAACCCGTTACAGCCCTTCTCTGGATCGTAATGATTCATATAAAAATAATAACTGATGAAGTTCTAAACACGAGGTGAGTCTACTGCAGATTTAGCAGTACTGTCACGACACCATTTCAGCTGGTTTGCTTATGAACATTGGTTATCTTGTGCGGTGCCCAACAAAAAACTATTCTCATGATTGGAAGGTTTTCGTGTACCACTTATACGTAGTTAACTTATTGATATATGTTATTCAAGATTTACAAAGTTCAACAAAAGGTTGCTCCTTAATCGGATTCGAATATGATTTTCACAAAATTTTTAGTTAACGAATAATCAAAACAAAATAGGAAACTGTTTGAAAACGTATTTTCCACGGTGAAAGCAAAAGCTAATAAGTGATACAAATTTGGAAAAAAAAATCAGGAAACAGTACTGTATAATCGTTTTTCCGTAGTCCATTGGAAAAATTGTTGTAGCTGTAGTATCTAGCTTTGTTTGACCTCTATCCTTTTAGAGAAGTCTCGAAGCTAGGAAAGAGTGTTTAAAAATACGTGAGCGTAGGGAGGTCTAGTCATATTGGTGGCGTAAAGGTTGAAATGGGCTGCGCGTTCGAATAGCAGTCGTGCTTTCCGGTGTTAAAAAACGTTTTGTTTCCATGTTAGCCTGGTACTTCGTGGTGTGTTGGCAACCACGGAAACAGGATTTAATTTAATTTAAAGGCTCCTCAAGCACGCCTCAAATGAACGAAATACTCGTGAATTACCTGCTCTCAAAACTTTTAAATTGTATTTATCTTAAATATTGTTCGGTCTTTGTAAATAAAATTTGGGTGCTTTGTCGATTCGGGAGAGTAGGAAATCTTTTAGTGGAAATAAAATTTATCTTTCGCCTTTAAAGTTTTCGGATTTGCTGAATTTCAGCAATATTAGAAAAGTTTCGTTAAGTGTAAATAAACATTGCTTTGATGGTATTTTATTATAAATATGAGCTAAAAGTATTTTATAAAAACCATTATCCATTCTACAAAATGTCACTCAATTCTCGACATGCATGGGAGGGGACAGTGAATGGGATATTGGAAGGAAATGCAGTAATTTTTTAAGACACATATAAATGTATATCTTAAAAATTTTGAATGAGATATGCCTTGAATTTGGTTTCAAAATCTAACCCCTTACCCGTGATACAACAAGAGTAATTACTAAATCAAATTTATTTCAGAACTTCAAAATTCAAGAGACAAAAAAGGTGAATATATATATAAAGTACAACATCACCATTATTTGTGTTATTGTAGCAATATATCACATCATCATACATATAATTATCATCATTTGTATGATTTTGCTGACTTGCTATTTTCTTCTTTTGGAAACCTGATACATACAATACACAGAGCCTAAAAAGTGAACTGAACTACTAACAAAACTAATCACTAGTACCTCTTCAATGGTTTTGACTGAAAGTATTGGTGATCTTGATGCATATCGAATCGCACACAGCCACCACTATATTAATTATAAAAGATAAGATAAGATCAAAATAGCTACTGATTAAAGAAAACAATTCTCCAGACCGTGACTGCAAGTGATGTCACAAATTTCAACAGTAATGTTTTCAAAGTTCATACGTAAAGAAGTCATGCTAATTAGAGACACCATCTTCGCTACTGTTTTAACAACATTGTAACGTGAAGTTTCTGTAATTAAAATATTTCAACGTTTCAGAACATCACAAAGTTACTCTAGGTTTTTAGACAATTGTTATTTATTGTAAAATATTATTGAACACTTTGTATATGTCACTGGATTCCTTAGTTTTTATTTCTCTCCCACACATTCAAATTCGAATAAAAATCAAGACCATCGTGGAATCCAGTAATTAATTTGTATCAGGTGACAGCAGTGTCAAGTTTACTGCGTAAAGATGTTATTAGTGTCGTGTGCCGTGATATGGTACGTAAGAACGCAAAATTAACTTGACATAAAGTTGACGGACTCATCTGTCATTAGTGTCTTAACTGTCGAGAGTTACTTCCCGCCACCGCAGTCTAGCAGTGACCTTGATCTTCCATTGTTTTCTACTTCGCAAGTAAAACTGATGATTGTGATTTATCTAATTCAAATGGGTTAAATTATTTTGAACTTGTCTTTTTCATGCCTTAAATTACCGAAAACACTATATGCATATTTCCTGCATACTACAATACAATGGTCCGGTAGCAATGGCGTTCTCCTCAAAGTGTTCCATTCGTATATTCGTCATTTATATTTCATATTTGTTCGATCTATTCGATATGGATTGACTGACAATTAAATCACAATTATATGTAATATGCTCATGTATGGGCATGCTGGAGAGATGGTAGTCGTAGAACATTCATCTACATACGCTTTGGAATTTATATGGAATAGATAGTGTGGTAACAATTCTGTATAATGAACTTGACGCTGTTTTCGGAACCGACGTGCAGTAACAAGCAAAGTTACCCTATTCTGAAAACTTTGCAGTACTAACCGCGGGAATGACATAGTTTGTAAATATTATTTAGGTATCTATTTCACAGTATTTCAATACTCCAAATTCAGTTTGGAGAAATTCTTCAGAGAAACGACATTTTACTTCAGTTTGGTATGTCTAGAATAATTTCAATAACTTTTCTAGTTTTAGTCACTGGAGTAGGTCAAACGTAGGTCAAAGGGTCAGTAGTAAGTTAGTCTCTTGATTTCACCTTAGACGTCAACAGGTCAATAAAGCCTTTATTGTTACAGATGTTCATGATTCGATGATCTGATCATCAGATAGTCTGTCCGCTCATTTTTGACTAGTGTCATTATTTATTCTTTGTATTATTTTAAACTTCTTCCGCATTCGTTAACCGTACCACTCTATTTCTTCACTTCGTTTCATTCTGAAAGACCTGATCTGAATAATATCACAGCCATGAGTTATGTTTGGTTATCTGTAGAACGTAAGTGATAGTGAAAAAACCTGTGATCAATGAAAGAAATTAAGTCAATGTAAGATTATATTGTACTGTCAGAAATACTATGTATAAGATTTTCGAAAAACATATTGAATATGCATGCTAAATAGCGCTAAACTGCAGTGTGTTCCGTGTACCACATCTCCCTAACGACTGTCCTTACCGTTATAGTAAACATGCAAACTCATGCCAACTGATTTAAATATAAAACGCTGCCATCGAAAAAATTCTTGAATACACTATCAGTACCGAAATCTATCTCATCCGATTCTGACTCAAATTTACCCGATTTTTTTATTTAATTTAATAAAATAAATATTTTTATTTTTTATTCTTATCAAAATCAGCAGTTATCATAGTGTAAATTATTCTTTGCTGCGCTTCGTGCTTGACTGCTAAGCTCCATGCTGGCACTAACGTAACAAGTTGACTCATGCACATTGTCATCACTGTATAACCGACCATGTATAACCGACCATATTACTAGAATCTGATCTTGCAGGATCATGACAAAAATGGTGCATTACAGGAGTTGGTTATAATATTTTACGCAGGTATGCTTGCGAAGTTGAAATGAAAATACAATTTGTTGGTGTATAAATTAATAATACATTTTCATACACAAAGTCTCACTCCGCACGGAGAGTCCTAATTTTCCGTGTGCGGCTGACATTGACGTACACAAATATGACATCAAAAACACCCATACGCAGAGAGCAAACATTTATCTGTCACATAACTATTTGCTCTGGCCGGGAATCGACCCCGGGGACCCCTTGCTCAGCAGGCGAGGTCACTACCAACTGAGCTACCGGGTCGTCATTAAATAAATTATTTCATAGTATAAATAGCAAATTTTTGTCTGTCTGTCAATTAAAATCACTACATGGAAACAATAGAACAAATTTAAATTTTACTGGGCATATTTATTTAAAATTAATAAAGCATCGCCTAGATTATTTTTTTTTGTGGGAAAATGAGTGTATTCTTTTAGTTTAGGAGTTAAAAGTTAACGTAAAACTTTTATTAAAAAATTAGTAAGTAAAGTTTTAATTACTTTTTGTAGGTATTGCAATAAGTAAATTTTTCTAATTCATGAAACTTGGAACCTAATTCTAAAATGATGAAGTAAAGTATGTATGAAACTACAAGATCTCTCCTCTATTTTAAAGTATGTTAAAGAAAGAATGATAAATATTTTTATATTGCCGTTACACGATATAAACTATATACCGTGGTTATCAAACTAACGTTATCAGAAGTCCAAAAACAACAAGGATACAATAAACAACAGTATATTTTCTTATAATCCCAGGAGACCATAGATCTTTATGCTAATTCGTTATCTAAAGTGTCGGAACCTTCAGCTGCATAAAATAACTCCGTGTTAGCTAAGATTTACGTGTAAAAGACTATCCGTAGCAACATTTTTCAATAACAATAAATTGTCACCCGAATCTGAGCGGGCGCCATTTTGTTTACTGTAACGCCGCGTTAGCGGGATTTTTTTAGATCTCACGTAAAACTTTCATGTTCGTGTTACGATTATAGAAACAAAGGTTATTTTCACTTAAAGGGATATAAACTTTTATTGGGCTTCGGCTTACTCCCCAAAATGTTTTGTCTTGATTTTTCACCACACCAGCCATCTGTTAATTAACAGATGTCACATGTCTCTAAGAAGATTTTAGGTTCACAGGTTTATTTATTTAAATATTAATGCACACACTGAAATCTAACAAGAAAATTTACAAAAGGTAATCAAGGGTACTACTTATTTCATTCAGAAATATCTTCCACTAGACCCGGAGAAGGAAACATTAAGACAAATGAGCAAGTCTTAGTGTATACACATACATATACCTACACAATAAGAACAAAAGAAATCTAATGCATACTAATACATACATAAATGACATAAATATATTACTTTACAATAATATGTACATATCATACAGACAGTTCATATCATATAAATACAAATAAATAAATGTCTATAAATATTATACACAAGGAAATACCCTTTAACTGCTTTTTTGAAAGTAAATAGTGATTTAAATAAACGTATATTTGGTGGCAGTGAGTTCCTGAGTCTAACTTCCTGCACTGTAATGGAGTTAGAATAGTTACAGGATTTATGGGTTAGGTAGTTAAGAAGACGTGGGATCTACAAGGGACAAATGAAGGATAGGCATAGGAAAAATGATCATGCAGATATTGAGATAAAATGAAGGAATTTATATAGAAAACATAATATTGGAGTGACTCTATGAAATTGGATTAGCAACGACTGGATCTTATTGCGAAAGTGAGACACATGATGATGGTTCTTAGGACATAAGTTTTGCAGTCGCTCAATCTTATTTAAAGACCCCACGGTAGCATCTAAGTAGGATGGTTTAGCGTAGCCCAGAAGAAGTTAAATAAGTATCTGGGCTAAGGTAATTTTTGTTTCCAAAGGTAGAAAATCTTGGAGGCAACTGAGCGAATGGATGGTCAAATTGACTTTACTGTTGACATTGTTAATATGACCATCCCTATTTAAGTAGGAGTTGAATGTGACACCAGGTTTTTTTAAACTGTCAGTGAAACAATAGGACAACCGTCAACTATGAGAGGCGCAATCGACAATCTGTCTACATCATGAACGTCATGTCTCCTACCTTTATGGCTCCTTTAATGGCTTGTGATTTACGAGCATTTAGTAACAGGTCATAAGATTTTACCCACCAATTAATGCATGCTAGGTCTTTATTAATGCATGCAATAGCAGCATCAATGTCATTAAGATGAAAATGCTGATAAATTTGCAAATAGTCTGCAAAGACACGGAAGTTCGATAAAATTACCTTAGTAACAGAGAACGTCACCCCGAGGAGCACCTGCGTTAACTGCACAAAAATCAGAGGAAGGCCCGTTCTGACGTATGTATTGCAAGCGACCCCGGACATAGGAATCGAACCACCTAGCGACGCACGTAGAAATATTAAGGGAATGAAGAAAAGCAAACAGTATGTTAAATTTGACAGAATAGAATGAACTGCTGAAGTCAAGCAGGAAAAAAATAGCCAAAGATTTAGGTAAGGGAATGATATTAGCAAATTTCTAGGATGACGGAAAGAAAGGCGAGAAAAGTTAAATATATTAAGCAAACTAAGGATAAGTATAAATCGAGAATAAGAATAATCATTTACGAGCATTTTTGTTATCCTTTACTTCAGAAGAACTTTAATCATCATCATCATCCTCCTGCCCGTGTCCCAACTTTATTCGGGGTCGGCGCAGCATGTATTTTTCTTCCATACTTCTCTATCAGCCGTCATCTCACTAGTAACTTCCATTCTAGCCATATCATCCTTCACACAATCCATCCATCGCTTCTTTGGCCTTCCTCTACCTCTACCTCTAAGAAGAAGAAGAACTTTAATATGAGATTGAATAATGACATCTATGTGAAGGAATCCAAGTCGGGCTCTTGTAAGGGAAACCAACATTCAATCAAGTTGTCTATTGCTACTCAGTCCCTAAATGTGGTTCATTAATTTACCAAATTTATTTTGTACTTTTGAACCAAATTGAACATAAAAATAACTGTTCGAACGTGAGATCCCTTCTAGTAAATTCGATTCGATTCATCACTCAATCTTATCTATCTTGTGATGCAGTTATAAACTAAATTAAATTCTAAGTCGTCTAGCGTTATCCGTTTAATACTAGTCTTGTATACGAATCTATTTGCCATTCGTACTAACCTGGAATAATATAAACTAAATCACTAACCGGCGGCCCATCCCGACTTTTATTTTGGGTAAAAAATATTATGTTTTTAATTATAAAGGTACGTGATATATAACCTACGTCCATCAAGAGTAACGTATATTTCAATCGGTAAAAGAATTTTTTAAACAGATGCCGTAGTTCCGAAAAAAACCCTCCGCAACACACAAACATAAAAAATGTGTACTTTTTTTATAATATCAGATTTTATTAGGCGATTTGGTGTTTTGCTACTATTAACCAGAAAACTTTCATATTCCAAGACATATGTGATATGGGTAAATTAATGTGATGAAAGATGTAATGTGAAAAAGAAGGGATGGATTGCATGGTTTTCATAAATAAACAAGTTAGTTAGAGGAACAAATGGAATCCATGAATAACAATGGAGGGATGCGAACTGATTTATTTAATTGTAGACTCCCTCCCCCACACCACTAACCTTTAACTGGGTTTGGGAAAAATGACCTCTGACATATCTTATTTAGTAAATCTCGCTCATAAAATATATTTGTACTCGTATTATACATAAATTTTGATATCTTACGAATTAATAACAAGTTGTACTACATAAATATTGTACTTGAAAGACAATCCCTTGATACTGAAATAAAACAATTTTAAAACCGACCTTCGTAACGAGGTGTCACACACTGACGATTGTGATGATGGATACATTATGATATTCCTGATTATACTGCATTCCATTATGACGTACTAACTTTTAATGTTACTAATTATGGGAAACTGTATTGTAATGCTGATTAAGAGGCACTGGATTGTAATTTTACCGATATGGGATACTGGATGGAATGTTAGTTTAGGCCATAAAATTGTAGCGTACCAGGCTGTCGAGCACCGGATAATAACACATCTCAACATAATGTATCTGAATATTAACGCACTATAATTGTGTCACATTATTAATATGGCGCATTGGATTGTTATGTGAAATAATACGCATTTGAATATGAAGCGCTTTATAGTGGCAATAACGATTATGGATTTCCTTTTGAAATCAAAGGTGTTTACCATAACAGCTGGCCAGTTTCGCAGACTTAACGAGGTAACTTAATAAAAAAAAACCGTTTTGAGTAAAAAAAACTCTTTTAAGGTCAATAGATTAGTTCAGTGTATATTCCACATACATGAAAATAAACTTAATTTAAAATTTTAAAATCTCGTTACGCATATATCTTATTTTCCCGTCATAAAACCATAACTGTCGTAAGTGATTAATAATTACCTTCACAACAAACGAAAGTATTCATTAGAAACTCACAGGTTCTGATGATGTGTATCAAGTACATGTTATTAATACAAAATTAAATAATCCTTTGTTCTGTTTTACGAATGCGTACAGACTTTATCTTTAAAATGAAATCTAATTGTATCCGTTATAACCGCAACCACGACAGGCGCTCATTACGACTGTTATGAGTCGTTATAACTCTTAACATTATTACTGTTATTCTCGTTATGGCGACCTTAAATGTTACCTTAAAATGTAGCAGAGTTGATGGGTTGTTACATGCATTGACTTCGTAACACAAGTTAATGCTGAAATAATTATTATAACGCCAAAATTTAAGTGACTTTTAAAGTAAATTGATATCTGTTACACAAAGTATTTAAAACTAAAGCTAAGACGTTGATGTTCGATCCAGAGTATAGTTTTTTGTAAAGTTTGTTTTGTTTCCACAGTAAACAATACTAATACGACATCGTGAAAAGAATACTTAAAATTTACTTTAAATGTAAATAGCCGACAAACGGGAGGTCGAGATGTTAAGATGTCAACGTCGCTCATAAATATTAGTGACACTAAATGCATCACTGATACGTTATCGATCAAGACAGAAGAAGAAATAATGAAAGTACTGGCGCTCAAGCCCCCGGCCGCAACTCAACGAACCGTTTGGCTACTGTCATAAGCACAAGGGTGGTAGCTAGCCAGGTTATCTTCACAAAAAGATAACAGTAATAATATGAGTTACCTAATAATAATATTGACGATTTCATTTTTACACGAAACCCCACCACCCAACCAGGCCGGCTTAGGTCGCCTTTTACAACACCCTGTTCTGCAAACAGCTAGGAATGGGTTCAGTATTCTAGGCCGCCCTAATACGTTCAATCTTCAATCTTTCCTTTCTACTTCTTTCAACCCGACTACTAGTTAGTTGCCAACAAAAAAAAATATTTGAAATATAACTGAATGAAAATTATTAATACGTTCACAACATTATTATTACAGTCTATTTAACAAATGTAAATATTTTCAGTAATCGAATCACTTCTAACCATTTGTGGTTAACATAAGTATAAACTCGATTTTGTATTCTGATTCCTGTTTATACAATTCAAAGCACTCGCACTGACCGCAATAGCTGCTCCTTAAACGGCTTACTCGCACTGAGTTAAAATGTGCTTGTTCTAAAAACAGTTTTAGAGGCTGCCAAATGTATGCAATTTGACAGCGGAACTTAAGGGATCATATAACGTGCCGGATAGCTCAAATATTCTTATGCCGCTCTAAGGTTTCCAACACGGCGACTATCTAACGATAACAACATTACCAGACCGTTAAGGGCTTAACGTGTCTTAAAGCGGATATAGAAATAATATAAGTTAAGTATAATATAATAAGTTACATTGCCATAATAATAATATACCATAATGTAACTTTTGAGGAACGAACTAAAATGCCTCTGATCCTACAACGTAACCGAACCTTAAAAAAGTCCACTATCTATAAAAAACAGCAAATAAAATATTGTTATTTCTAATAAATACGACCAACACAAACCATCATAATTTCACTACTTTGAACTAGGATTCATCATTGTGGATGACGGAGACATCAAACATATAAAAAGTAAGCCGTCATAAACAACCAAGATCCAAGGTGTGATACTAATAAACGGAGTCGTAAAATGCGTCTAGCTATAAATAACGCTATACCTAAAGTCAGATATCAAGTAGAATGAATATCACAAGTAGTCGTCTCCAACGTGTCGAAGTTGCCGCGCACCAACTTTTTGTTTAATTTACTTTCAAACTTTATAATGCAATGTCTTCAAGTTAACAACATATAAATACCAATTTCTCATCAACGTTTCGGACTACATTGTGCGTATCAACCAATCTTGCTTGTCGTGATCATGGTCAGGAAAATGGTTGGATTAAATGTATTCATATGGCCAGTGGACAAGATGTATCTATTCTACTCAATATGTGTGATGTTAAGCAACACACTTAGTTGTATCTGACGCCTACTAAATATACTCTCTTCTAAAGTTAATACTCATAAGTCGATAAAAACAACATTGTAGATCATAAAATTTTATTAAATTAAAGAACAACACAATTACATATAGCACAATTTGGTAGAAAAAAAACCTGTGTGTGTTTACACACACATAATCACATAATTACTTATGTAAGACGTCAGAAGTTATATACCTCTTTCTCGTAACAAAACAAAAATAATTTTATCGCGCATGCCAGCATTCTACGCTTGTAAGAATTACTAGCTAACCACAAAGTACGTTTATACTATATAGGCTGCTCAATTTCAAAACAAATATAGTGGAAAAGCGAGGATTATAACGACACAAAGATAAAGAACAAATCAATTTCCTTTAAACGAGCTTACCGGTTAAGATTTTTAATTTTATAGTATTATAGATTCCAACATATTGGGAGTATTAACTTCTATATATAGCAGATGGTATTATTTATAATATTACATGTTTGGTTTAATGTCCTGTACATAGATGTCGCTTAATTATACATATGAATGACAGTAATACTAAACATTATTACATTAATGCTAAAAATTAATAATAAAGGAAGAATATATGCACTATAAGCAGCAAATTAAATATTTAAATATTTTAACGGTAGCTATATCAATTCTTATAAACGTATAATCTACGGTCTCTACCAACCAACAACTGATCAACTTCTCAATGTCGAATGTCATTTTCCATTTTTCATATTTTATATCTGTGTAGCTAACTTCGTGGTGTACATAATAAGTAACTGTATGCGCGCGCATTGTATAAAATAATTCTTATTATTTTTCCAAGCGTTAAGAAAGAAGTATATCTTCAAAAATGTTTTAAATGTTCTTATAGCGGCTTTAAAGTATAAATAGTAATAGTAAGTATGAAAATTGTTCTTAATTTTAAAGAATATAAACTATTAATAAAATAAATATTAATAAAAAACTTTATAATTTGAAACTTAGATGAAATAAAATAAATAACAGGTGAAATAACTCTCACCAATAAATATAATTTAGATTTTTATAGTAAAGAAGTAACAGGGTTTGTGACAATGAGACCACTAAACGGAAGATAAGATATAACTTCGACGCTTAAGGTTGCAAATTAATCACGTATGTTTTCAATTCCGCAGTTGATAAACGCTTAAGTTTATTTCATGACTTGTTTTGAACTGTTAAATACATAACTCAACACAACATCAGTAAAACTGTTGCAACGCCGACTGGTCCTAATATTATGTAATTAAACAACTTGTGCAGCGCTAAATAAAAGATTTATACATCATAATTGTTACGAAAAGAGTAATGAATCTCATGTTGGTTACACAAATAGACTACAATTAATTAAATATTTGTTTTTGATTAAATAATTAACAATTTATGAATAAAATACAACCCAAAATAAAAGATTAATTAAAAAAGGTAAGTCCCCTCATTTATTTCGTAACAAAAGCTCAAACTATAAAGAAAAGTGTAAACTAAAGACTTAATTATTTTATATACTTAATTTCCATGAAAAAATATTAATTTCGTTCTTCCAACTGAATCCAAGTTCCTCCAACAGACTTAATAGCAAAAACCTGAGGGCTCAATCGAATGGGATCCGTGGTCTTTTTGCATTTCAATAACTCGAAGTTGAGAAGAAGATTGAACAATACCACTTTTAATTCCATGAGAGCAAATCTTGATCCTAGAAGCAATAAATATTTTAAGAAAAATATCGGCTAGTCAAACCTGTCATTTGTGGATGTACCTGCCTACACACGGGGGATTTCCTTTAACTTTCATGGAAAAAGCATCACTGCACATTATTCTTACTATCGAATATTACACAACAATAAATAACGAAATCCGTACATTGAAAATATATACTAGAATAAAAAAAACTTTAAAAATATGTCTATAAAAAAATTTAAACAAATTCCAGCAACATGTAAACGTAGCTTAAATGTAGTTTTAATAATTAAAATATTAAAAATAAAGATGTGATAGATTATTGACAAAAGTGGGACAGATTCAAAATCATTGAGTCATTTAGGTGTTTTTTTTTAAATACACTTATGTCATTTTTGGCTTCCACTACCATTTTGAAAAGGTGCTTTAACTTAACTGCTCTTAAAATATACTTCTTTACCTAATTTAATATAAAATAACGGGATTAAAAACGGGTTATACATACAATCATACTGACAAACTACAATAGTTCGTTTTTGTCTGGAAATTGTATTCAACAGATATTTCAGTCTGATGCTGTCGGTTAAAGAGTTATTAACCCAATTGTCTAACTAAATAATTACTGAGATACGAGTATAGGGGTAAATATGTAATGTATTTTCAAAAGAAATTGACTACCAGAAAAAAGGGTAATCTAGTTTCAATTACCCATTAAAGTTGTCAAAAATCCACATTCAAAGAACTCAAAACTGTACAAATTTGGACTTTAGAAAGTTTTGATATTTTCAACTTTGGAAATTTAATATTTTCCTACAGATCTTACTTATCATTAATGGCAAACATGGGAATTAATTAATGACAACATTGACAGTACCAGTACGACTTACAAATTATTTGTTTAAAATGACGGTATTTCATTACAGTGTTTTTTATTCGGAGACTATAATAATATTTCGTAAGCCTTCACTTATAGCTTAGATATGAAGGAACATATTCTAAAGCTATGCCTATCTAATGAATCTAAAATTCCCTTTATCCAGAAACATTGCTTGGTATTATTAAGATACTTCAATTGCCTGGAAAGCTATGACCTGGTTTCTAAAAGCAACTGTGAAACATTTTTAACATTCCTTAGGTATGAGTTTAGGGTAGACTATTGACAAGCTGCCGGTGACAAGGTGATGTATTTAGTGTTGCGAATCAGCAGTGCAGCGGTAACCAAAACCTAGTGCGACTGCGCGTTTCTCAGTTACTAATGTTTCAACAGACTTACCAATACAATTTCTGGGCCCAACTCCAAAAGGCAAAAACGTGAATGGCTTAATTTTATGCTTGTTTTCTTCAGAAAACCTTTCCGGATCGAAGATTTCAGGGTTCGGAAAATACTTGGGATCCATGTGCAGGCAATTCACCATGTTGTAAACGTAATCGCCAGGTTGGACCTACAAAAAGATAAATAAACAAACGTAGATACCACCACTAAGATTCCCTGTGGGTTTTGCATTGCGTTTGAAAACATACACGCGCCTCCTAATTTTTTAACATAATGAATCATATGAAAAACTAAATCATAAGCATACCTGAACACGTGACAACATACTGACCTCCATATTGTTCTTAAAGATGCGTTAAATTCGTCAATCTGCTCTTGGTCAACATCACAGAAATATAAGATATCCAAAAAATATAACATTACTGATTAGGGGGCGTGTGCTGTCAAGATGATAATATCGTAAGGAAATAAAGAAATAAATAAAAATAAACGCTTACACACTCACACCCCTGCACTAGGATTCCCTGTATTGCGGGTGGCATGTACATACACAATTATCACATCACAAACACCCATGACCCGAGAACAAACATTTATCTGTCATATAAATATCTGCCCCAGCCGGGAATCGAACCCGGGACCCAACGCTCGGCAGGCAGGGTCACTACCAACTGGGCTACGGGGTCGTCAAATGGCCATTATTTATATTTCGAATGGTGATTGTGAAAACATGTCGGAATGCCGCGTTATTTAGTGGTTTCAATAAATAAATATTTGTTCGTTTTCGTTGCTCTCTGTCGCCTTTATTATATTTGTACTTAATGTATTGCTTTTTAGCAATTTTTAAATTAGAAACTTTATCAGTACAGAAAGCAATGAATACATTGACAGCGTTATTTCGAATAATTGACGTGTCGAGAGGTACGGCTGTTGTATACTTCATCCATGCCCTTTGCCCTAGTGATGATGTAATGCGAAAATATCTATTATAGATTATCGAAAATATAAAAAAATGTATATATTGATAAAGCACAATAATATGTCGTAAGGGCCCCTGTACTGGGTTGGTGACCCGTATTACTGGGTGCCCCGCTCATCCACTATATAACCATAACATAAGCCGGTACAGCGTCTTCAGTAAATACTCCCTTTTTAATACCAAATTGTTGATTGGATAAAAAACATTTACTGTAAGATACTTTTTGTTGATTAATTTGTCAAAAACTTTTCAAATATTGTCGTGTAAAAAGATTTTTATAATATAATAACTAAAGAAATTGATCTTTTGTTATGATTTTACTGTGTAAATTAACAACTAATACAATAACAACTAATATATCTGGTATATACAACTCTATTTTAATTGATTGGAGTAGATAATTAAATATAATTCAAATATTATATTTGTCGGAGATGGTCATTAGTATAGACGTGAAACGAAATCCGGCACGACATCTGAGTGCAGTACCGCCGCGATGACGTCGATACTCGACTAACATCGTGCTACAACAGAACCTAGCTAGTGGAGTGACGCCAGATGGAGCCTCAGTTTATAGTCTGCTAAAACTACTGGCATCGCCGACATATTTATCGGTAAATAAGGTTTATAAAATATTTTTCCAAGAAGTTTGAATAGAGTTTACATTGTCATTGCCTATTTTCAGCTTCCTAACTTAACCTAAATGTTGTCAACAACCCAAGCTAGTAAGTACTTACAATACTAAACTTGAATTCGTGTTTTCAAGTCATATCGTATATATGCATTACACGAATTAGTATTGTACACTGATGTTTAAGACTTAATATTTATTGCTTTTTTTATTCGCATACGTGTTTTGCGGCACGTGAGGGGGACATACTGGAGACACTTGGTTTTCATACATTTTAAACTATATGGCATATTTACCCTCTTGTAATATTTTTGATTAACATAGGGAATAGAAAGCACATGGAACGTATATTGAATTCGCGTCTCATGGCATACCTAGAACAAAACGATCTCCTCAGCGACTAACAGTACGGATTTCGCCGTAACCGGTCGACTAGAGACCTGCTAGCGTATGCCACGTACTTGTGGAACGAGGCCCTCCACGAGGGATCTCCAGGAGAGACACCCACCGCACCGGAACGGACACCTAAAAAAGTGTGCGCACAATGGCCTCAGTACTAGTGAATGGTTCAAAGAGGAAGCACGAACGACTGCTGGTCGATGAAGCCCTCAGGAACTATTTCGGGCATCGTGATGGCAATAAAGCTCACCAGTGCGATAGGTGTGTTGCTCGTCGGGGACATCAACCAACTCCCATTCATAGAGCGTAACAACTTCTTCTACCTACTCTATAATCGCCTAAGTCGCTCGGTTGGAATAGGCCAGGAACTGTTGTGCACGTACAGAAACCCGGTGGACGTAGCGTACGCACTAAGTGAAGTCTACAGCGGCACATACTCATTCGCTCCGCGTTTGAGATCCCTGCAGCTGAAGCGTTTTACGAATTCAACGATCCCAAACACCCTCGAGAAAACTCTCTACTTGGGGCACACCCAAGAGAGATTGAAGAGCGAGGGCTTCGGCAAAGGAGATGGATCGAGGAACCTAACCATAAATGAGGTGCAGGGACTCACGTATGAAACGGTAGTAATCGTGCGCACGTCAGCACAGCACTTACAACTGCACAACAACGTCCTCCACGCCATCGTGGCAATATCTCGTCATACCATCAGCTGCACATATTACACCGACTGCAGCAATGACGCCATAGCCCAGTTCATCCAAAGGACTATGAGTGCCACCAACGAGAGACTGGAGGACTACAACGTCTCAATGGCAATCCGAAACAGGGACGCAAAGGCTATAAACCACGCCGAACACTTGAAGACGTTAGCGGCCTCGAGAAAGGACAACAGTTTATAAATAACATAGTAATAGAGATTTTTTTTTTATGTTAAAAGCCGACAAACGTGCAGACGAGTCACCTGATGGTAAGTGGTCACCGTCGCCCATAGACATAAACGAGACCAAAGGTATCACCGATGCGTTGTCGGCCAGGAAATGAGAAGAAGGTAAGAAATAATGTACTGGCTCTCAAGCCCCCAGCCGGAACACGACGAGTCGTTTGACGGCTGACTCAAGCAGGAGAGTGGTAGCCAGCCAGGCAGGCTTCACGGAAAGATAATAATACCAGTAATAATATTAATGACTTAATAATAATACTGATAATGTAATCCTTACGCGAAGCCCTACCACCAAGCAGGCTGGTTTCTGTCGCCTCTTACGACACCCTTTTCTACCAGCATGGGATTGGGGGGAGTATTCTAGGCCACCCCAATACGGCCCATAGAGATCCTGCAGTTTTAAGTAATCCCAAACTGTAAAACCCTCGCTGAGGCAAGCACTCGCTCGCAGGTAAAGCCGAACGGTGAAACATACGCACGAGTGGCGCGGCGTCAACGAGGGTTCGCGTCGGAGCATGAATAAATAAATAAAAAATTAAAGAAAACCCTAAAAAAGGCACGGGCGAAAAGTCTGTGGAGTACAAAGTTCATTAATAAAAAAAACAGAATGTTAACATTTAAAAATTAAAAATTCCTCAATTAAACATTTAATTTTTTTTTTTATTTCAACTACATTACTCACCACATAAGGTTTCCCGCCCTCCCTAGGCGGAGGCAACTCGTAAGCCTTAGTACACTCCCTGTCCAATATCAGCGCAATAGCCCATTTTCGGAACCCTTCTGTTGGAATTAAAACTAAATATTAAACATTCCGTTACTGGATATCGAATCTACCAATAGTACAAACAAGATTTTAAATAATATAATCCTTTAAAATATTTCCCTGTAACTGTGTATTTTATCAGTAATTTAATCAGATTTCTAGATTCAGCAGTTAAAACATTTAGATTTTTGGCAATATATAAGGTTAATAAATGCTATATTTAAATATACTGTTGAGTATATCTTTAAATTTATATAACAGTGATATGGGAAGTATATGTAGGTTAGTTAAAAGATAATTATTTAAGTAATATAAATATAAATAAATAAATAAATAAACGTTAACACACTCACACCCCCGCATTAGGATTCCCTGTGTTGCGGGTGGCGTGGATATACACATATATGACATCATAAACACCCATGACCCGAGAACAAATATTTATCTGTCACATAAATGTCTGTCCCGGCCGGGAATCGAACCCGGGACCCCTCGCTCGGCAGGCAGGTTCACTACCAACTGGGCTATGGGCTCGTCAATAGGTATGATAGGAATATTTGCAGGGTAGCTTTAGTACCGACTAACGTCTCACCGTTTACAACGCAGTCCAAATATTTTAGCTTATTCAAACCATCAAAGGTGATCTCGCCGTGTTGTCTCGTGTAGCTTACTAACTCCTGGTACAATTTCTCCTGGACATCAGGATTCAGGGTCAACTCGTGGATGAGCATAATTAGAGTGGATGCGGTGGTCTCGAAACCCGCGAAGAAGAATATGAACAGTTGCCCTGCGAGCTCGTCTGGTGTCCAGTCTAAATAAGAAAGAGGCTCTTTGAACTAATTAATTTTCTCCAAATAAGATTACATTTAATTTGAATTTGAATTAATTAGTACGGATCAACCAATTACACTAATTTAAAAAAAAAACATACATATGAACAATTTACACAAGAAACAAGATTATAAAAAAAAAGAAAAGCTTAAAATTAATTCATGAAATATAATGTCAAAATAAATACAATTAAATGCAATCATAAAATATAAATAATATTAAATATGAGATGAATTCACGTCAATCAAAATCAACGCCAATCAATGTCATTAACAGTCATCGTCAATTGTAAAACAAAATCCAAGTAATATCAATTTAAACAAATCAATAATCCTTTCATGCATCACGCATTCATTTCGCAGTACTGCAAACACTTAGATAAGATCGTCTTCCATTCATCCACAAACACGCCACAGTGCGGAGCTACGTCCAGGAGAACATTGAGCGCAACGAGAGACCGTGTATGAGAGATCTTGAATGAACTACTGTACGACATCTGGGGACAACAAATAGCTTGTGCTTCCTATTTCGCCGCTAGTTGTTAGGAACATAAAGCTTACACAATTCCTCTTGTAGATCTGGAGCATCTACCGTATCTCTAAGAATTTTACATATCGATACCTTAATTGGCAAATCAGCCAACTCCACTTTTCATCAAAAATATTTTTTTGATTTAATTTGACAACAAACGATTATTGGCGTGATTTCCAAAAATAACAACTCCATAATTATCAAAATTCTTTAAGTAAATCGCAATTCGAAAACAAGACATATCCGCGTGTATCGAAACGTTACGATTTTGAAAGCTAACTCCACTTAGTCGGTCATTTTGTATGGCGTTCCAGCAACGCGCAGTTGTCGCTACACAAATTTTACAATAAAACTTGTTGAAATACGATAAAAGAAAAGGCGGTATAGCAATACAGTACAGCATAATACAAGGTATGGATATTTATTTACTTTTTAACAAAATAATAATTATAAATTAAAGTACTTAAAGATTTCATTTTTGCTAGGAGTTGGCGGGTTTTCTTTTAACCTTTTTTGTACGTGTGGGAGTTATCCATTTTTATGTTATATTTAAAACCATCGCAAGCTATTTAAAATTAACTACGAGCAAATTTTAACAGATTTTGAGTTTGACATAAATAATAATAGCTGGTTAACAATGAAAGGGAAGTTCCTACTTGGCAGTTCATAAAATATTTATTTCACAATCATGAAAAACCTAATGTTTGGAGTACTATATATTATAACCTCAAATCTGTTATTATTGTCTTATTGCACTGCACTTTTTTGCCTAATTTTTGTTGTATCTTCATTTGCACGTTATTAAATATTGTTATGGTGATGGTATTATCTTTGGTTTTTATACAGATGTCCAAGTCACGCGCTAAAAAAATATTGCAAATATGCATTCAAAATAAACAGGTTGAGCTAGATGAAACCAATAACCCAGATTCTTTGCTATTCATCAATAAACAATTTCCAAAACCCTACGATGATACGTTTGAGCATGATAGCTTAGCTTGTCAATCTGCTTCCTTTGCCTCCTTGGACAACAGCTACTCAAATTATATTGAAAATGAACCGCCTCGTGTAGAAAATTTATGTTATAACCATGAATTGTTAAATAATACCAATATATTCGACAAACCTCTTGGTATGCAGACTATTGGAATTATTGATAATGTCATTATTGAAGATATATTACCGCTCGAAAAAGACTATTATTCCAATTCATTTTTGCTATCTTCTAGTCATCAATAATCATTTAACACTGAAACCGAAAATATGTGTTATCCTATCGAACCAATTGATGCATGTCCATATAACTCCAATGATAAGATAATGAATGATGATCTGATCATTTCCTTGCCATCCAAAAATGTACCAGCTCATGAAACAATGCCTGAAATTCCAACCACTTGTCCTGAATTAATGAAAAAACTAGTTGAATACAGCGACACTGATTCTGAATCTAGTGAACTCGTTATAAAAAGAAAGAAACGATGCCAAGTAAAGAAAGAGGAATGGGTTAGTGAAATCAATAAAAAGAATAGAGAAAAAGGCAAAGAATATCACGGTAAAAAAAAAGTTTATGGAGGATGGAAAAAAGATATAAATAAACCAAAAAAGGTGATGAAGCCACGGTGCAATTGTAAAGAAAAGAGGAAAAGTGTTATTCAATGCCATAGCATCTCTGAAAATGATAGACAAACATTATTCAATAAATTTTGGGATTTAACATGGAATGAAAAACGAGTTTACATCGATAATTTAGTAAAAGTAGTTCATACAAATAGACAAAGAGATAGGAAAGACCCTGAAAAATCTAAAAGAGTAAACACTTTTTTGTACTATTTAAAAAAAATGACGAGGTGGTGAGAGTTTGCAAAACGATGTTTTAAATACTTTTTCCATAGGTAAGTCATGCATTTGGAGTTGGAAGGTTGAACCTAAAGTAAAAAGTACTAATGAACAACAATTTACGCAAAATACTACCAGGAAACCATTTGACCAAGAAATTAAAACTTTGCAAAATTTTTTGGATGAATTGCCTAAAATGCCTTCACATTATTGTAGGAAAAGAACAACACAGATATATATACAACCAGACATTTTATCCAAGCAACAGCTTTTCAAAATGTACAAAGATTATTGTAATTCTAGAAACCAAAAAACATTATCCATTGCTACTTTTACCAATACTCTAACTATACGAAAAATATCTTTACTTAAACCAAAGAAAGATTTATGTGAACTTTGTAATGGCTATACGATGGGTCATATCAGTAAGGAGATTTATGAAGAACATATGACTAAAAAAAATGAAGCAAGAATGGAGAAAGAATATGATAAAGAAAATAAGGCATTTGTTTTCAGTGCCGATCTTCAAGCAGTACTTTTAGCGCCACGTTCCAGTGTGTCATCAAATTACTATAAAACTAAACTCTGTGTTCACAACTGGTGCATTTATGATATGAAAACCAGCGATGGATATTGCTTTTTGTGGAATGAGACTGAAGGTGGGTTGAATTCTGATGAATTTGCAACTATTTTAGTAAATTTTTTTACGGAGCAAGTTGTCCCAAAAATTAATGATGACAATAGTAACATTATTTTGTTCACGGAAGGGTGTACCTACCAAAATCGAAACGTTATTATAAGCAATGCCCTTATTAACCTGGCCATGTTGTACAATGTTACAATCGAACAAAAGTATCTCGAGGTAGGTCATACACAAATGGAGGTAGATAGCATGCATGCCATGATAGAAAAGAAGTTGAAAAATCAAGTAATTAATGTTCCAGCGGAATACATTACTATCTGCAAGAACGCAAAAAAAACAAAGCCGTATAAAGTTCAATATCTGAACTATTCATACTTCAAAAATTTTAAAAACATAAATTTTTATAACTCAATAAGACCAAGAAAATTGAAGGGAGATCCTAAGGTACATACAAAATCAAATGTTAACTATATCATTAGTATATTTATGTATAGTGTGTATATGTATAGTGTATGTCAAATTCTCTTTTTTTAGGTTACCGATATACAAGCTCTCAAGTATGCACCTTCTGGAGACATTTTTTATAAACTTAGATTTTCTGAGGAATATAAGTTACTCAACCAAAGAAGAAATGCCCGAATTGACAAAATTCCGTTCCAAAGTTTGCCTTCCCTATACAATGAACGCAGAAAAATTACTAAAAGGAAGTACTCAGATTTGCAACAGCTAAAGACTTCCATGCCAAGAGATTACCAAACTTATTATGATAACCTACCTCATGAAAATTAAAACGAATCCTTAAAGTTAAAACTATTCTATTTTGATAATATTTTTGTAATATTAAAATATATATTTTTTTAATTAAACATATTTTTAATAAGACTATAGGATGTTTTTGTTTAGGTTAACATTCCGCGCATATTGGCTAACTCCTAAATCACATATTTTTATATTAAAGGAAAAATGGATAACTAGTAAAATTGACGTATTTTTATAATGAGAATGTTTGAATCATTATTTATTGTCAAAAATAGTAGCTAACCATATTATCTACCAACGGTATTTTACATTTTTTATTAAACAGTCCACAAAAAATTTTATAACATTTAAAGTGCCTCCTGAAAATTTTACTCACATGGAGATAGCTTATTTACCAATTAAGGTATCGATATTCTTAAAATTTGGTCTCTCCATCTTCTAACCTCCAGGGATATATATATTCAAGGCACGCAAGAAGGAATTTGGTTGGGTACAAGACCGGGTAGTTGCCGTAAGTGCGCTTGTAAAGATACCTTAAAAGGGTTTTTGGACTTTTTCCAATAAAAGCACGTACTTGCACTCGTACGAATGCCAAATGCTTGCACTTGTGTATAGTTTGCTTCGTACTAAAACACCAAAAATAAATTTTACTACCCCGATGTTCTTAAAACCCTTCGAATTTCGAAGAACAAAACCAAGGCGTCGAAAGGATTACATAGCAACCGAAGCGACATGGGCGTGAAAGGTGAACTCTCGGTCAAATATAACAAATCTTTACTAATAATTGACCGCGACATGATGTTACTATCTAACTTGTAATTATATTCGATTGGATGTCTCATTCGCGCGAAAGTGATCACAGACCATTTAAAGGGATTGAATTCCATTCTATTTTCCACGCCCCACTGGAATACAAAATCAATGTCTCACGGAAGCAATAAGCAATCCTCGTCCAAAAAGTTTAAAGTCATCAGCATAAAGAAGATATTTTCCATGCCTGATAACTGTTGGAAGATCGTTGATCATGAGATAAAACAGAAGAGGACCGGAGTATTGATCCCTGACTGACTCCGGAACGCGTGTGACAGGGTAGTGATTCATAAAAGCCGAGCCTAACTGACAATTGTGCAGGTAGTCAGCGAAAAATTTGAGGAGACCCGGAGACAATCCTAATGCTTCTCCAGCAGTATGTCATTATTAACCCTATCAAAGACCTTCCGGAAGTCAAAATATAAGACATTCACCTGCCTTACGTCGTCGAGTCGAGAAGAAATAAAGTCCACAGTTGCTAGGAGGTTAGTGTAGACTGATCTTCTTCTCCTGAAATCGTGTTGCTCATTACATAGAAACGGTTCCACCTGGTTGTAAATCTTAGTGTAAAGAATACGTTCAAAGATTTTACCTAGGGTGGAAAGTATAGCTATTGGACGATATTCTTCAACATTACCCCTATTGGAGCTTTTTGGGATAGGAGTGACACGAAGTAGCTTCCATTGAGATGGGTATTGTCCAGTATTCAATGCAATATTAAATAGCGTAATTTAATTCTACAGTACAGTACTAATGTATCGCGGTAAGGTTCATACGTGCTTGGATAGCTTCCATCCTATTTCTAGAAACAACTGTGAAATATTTTTATCATGTGTCGTTTGCATTGTTGTAAAGCCAGTAACAAGCGATCTACCGACTTCTTGTTTACTGTGATCACGTTAGTATTACCTTTGGGATTATTGGTGTTCGTAGATGGCGGTTACAATTACTATCTAATGGCTCCTCTGCTGTACGCTACTATCCTAAATACCATGCAGATATTCGAGATTTGAATTTTTATGAAACTTTATTCTCATTTCTGGAAAGGCAAATTTCCTTAACAAATCTCAAAGTAACTTTCCCTCGCGCAAGAGTATACTACACTACACTACAGTTATTTATTACCATTACTGGTTATCAACATAAAATACAGCTCTACAAGTTTGCAATATACATGAGTTATTAATTTTAATGCATCAATTTTTTAAAGATGTTATTATATCTCCCAATCCATTCTTTGCCAGAGCATGTTTCTAGTAATAAAATTAACAACATGATTAGACCAATACTTTGAAAAGCTAATTCTGCTGTTAGGTACGTTTCTGATTTGATCTGAATATGTTGAGTGAAGTGACAAATTGGTACCAATCTCTGTCTTTACGAGTTCCCAAAACTTTGGGTGTGATCTGAACTGAAGCAGTACTTACTACTGTGGATATATTTTGAGGTTGGTCATAGGCTGCAAGTGCCACTAAACGTCACAGTTCAATTACGTCGCACTTTTTGCTTCAGAACTAATAAGAAACATTTACACAAATAAAGGTTTAATAAATTTATTTATAACTATTAAATCGCCCTCGCTTCTTTCAGAAAAAAACGCCGTATGCTTTACAGTAGTACTGTTTTAGAACTGGGTTTTCTCATACTGCGAATTAAAAGTATATCAATTTATAACTTTTTTATTTAAGGACGGATTGAAAGTTGACTTTAAAGGTTAAGTGATGTTTACTGCAACACTTAGTGAAAACCATAACGAAATCGGATAAGCTGTGTCTGAGTTTAGTGCGAACAACTATTGTGTTGAGTTCCATTCCGTTAATAAACACCCCTCTTAATAATTTTTCTCATATATCCTTCATGTACAGAAAGCGATCATTTAGAATTTTATTGTATGATTCATAGATATAAGAAAAACATTAACTTACTTCTCGATGTTGTTTGGGGTTTGAATGTATCGCCAACTATAGCTATGTGATCTACGTCTTCCGTTTTTGAATTTGTGTGTTTCAGAGACCCTGCAATGTATAAATATTTACAATCAAGTACAAAGTGTTATTTGAACAATATTTGTTTTCAATTTTCAAGTAACATTCATTTTTATTAACCATTTTAACGCTACTAACATATGTACTTCAACCCGAGCAATACGGCATTAATAAATTTTGAGACATGTATTTTTAAGTGATGACACATCATTTATATTTATGACGAATACAATTAGAAGAAAACTTTCCTATATATCATTTTAGTTTACTACAACTAAATATTTTTGTTTCAATCTTAAAATGAAGAAATATGCGGAATGTATACTTTCAAACTTACAAAAAAAATCGAAAACAACAAGCGTGTATTAAAATATTTATATAATTATAGTTGAATCGCTACTACGCTAAGTGCAGCGGTTTTTCTGGGGTTCGTTTTATTAAAATGAAAAATCAGTTTTGATTCGGGATTTACTCAAGAGAATTTTAAAATGACCTGTCAAAATGTAGCTTGAAGATACTGAGTACTGTTGTATAAATTAATACATAAATGACAAAAAATATGCGAAATAAAAACGCGGCAACCGTTTCCGCGCCATCTAAAATCACTTTGCAATCGATACTTATTAGTTTTAAGATGTGGTGATTACTTTCTTTTACCACGTCTTCTTCTCAATTATAAAGTTAAAATCCGTTTTAAAACCTTAATAAAAACAAAAAATTTCGTGCACAAAAGTATAAACAAAATATCTTAATGATTAAATTATTTTCATTCTATATTGAATTAATTACTTTAATTATTTAATAATGTAGAGACACTGCAAAGAAAATTACGATTAAAGACAAACCTACCTTTAGAAGCTTCCATGAGGAGTTGAATCATGTCCGGTCTTTCAACGTTGTTCTGCATTCTATGATTCATAGTGGTGGAGACGATGGTATGGAAGAATTTAGATACTCTTTCGGGAAATATTTTTATTTTCAGAAGCTGTACGAAATCACAATAGAAATGATTAGATATGACGTAAAAAAAGAATGAAAGAAAATACCGCTGGCCCTACCGCATTTAAAAGTAAAACACTTTTAATTAAACAGTTATTTGAAGGACGAATGAAATTTTTGATCTTGAAACAAATATATAAATAAATTAAATTAACTTTAATTCTAACCTTAATTATGTTAAAAATCTGACTGACGATAAAAACATTCCATGGCACGCTACCATTTTCAAGAAACAATCTTATCATTTTATGAAATCGTTAATTCTACGATCTGGACGCGACGTCTTAATATTCGTAAGTATTAGGTCTCACAGAAATCATTTTTCGTCTAACCTTACAAATCGAAGGGAACATAGCACTAAGAAATAAGTAGAATCGTTGCAATGGCGTAAAGGAGAACAACGTTTGTCCAGTCTTGTAAAACTCATTTTCCTTATCCCTGATAGAGTCAACTTGGAGACCAAAGGCAGTAGAGGCGATGACGTCATTTGTGTACCGACGCATCAGGTCCTCAATGTCTATATCTTCTTTCAGGTGCGCTGAGAATAGAAAAGTTTGTGTTATTCACCTAAAGCAAAAGAATAAAATACACAGTAAATAATTTTATGGCGTAAAGATTCCTTCAAGTAATCCAATGACACAGTAAAAACTTGATCTGGATGATGGAAGATGAAAATGAAATGAAAAAAATGAAAAGTCTTTAAAACCTGTGGTCTCATTTAAATAAGGAGGTAAACAAACTACTGGTTTATAAGCGGGAAATATGTAATAATATGGGATTTATATTTAGTACTTTAAATCGTTATCAAAAACAATTTTTTATCATCTCATGGTCACTGCGACGTTCCTCTTATAAATATTACGTTCGCAGATTAAGAAAATTTATAGACGACTAATTGACATGGCCACAAAAGTGACATGGCTTATGGCGTCACAATGATATTATGCCGACTGCATAATAATTCTCTTAAAACACTTGTAAAGAAGATATAAAAAGTACGCGTATATTATACCTTACTTAGAAATTGTTAACCTATATATTTGAAAAAAAAAATGCTTAGAAATCGGACTTGAAAATTGTATGACAAAATATCCATAGAGAGTGTGACAGAAAATAATGTTGTTCTGATTAAATTACACGTAAATTTCTCTTTTCCTTGTGCGAGTAATGTAGTAACCTGGAAATTCGTCCATGGTATTTTGTGTCTACGGTTATGACACAATGTCTTTTAAATGTTTTAACGTATTATGACATTTATTCAACAACAAAACACTATTAATAATAAACGATTTAAATTATTGTGATTCCCATTGTTAATATACATTAATTAATAATAAAATTAATACAATTATTTACATTACATTATTGCATTCCATTATGTTGAACCAACAGGTTTCCGATGTGGATTATTTGTGGATGTTATTAAAGTATATGGTACTCGATGTCATAAGTGAAAAAGAAATGGTTGAAAAATGATCCAAATTAGACAATGTAATTCAACAAAAAGTTTTTTGTTAATGATTATCTTATAACAAAGGTTGTTATTTACCAGTCCTGTCCTCTGGGCATTACACGAATACTCGTAACAAAGTCAGTAATTAATATAATATACAATATATATTTAATTGATATTAAAGGAAAATTTCAGCTTTGATCATTATAATGTTTAAAAATTTTATTTTGCTTAATAAATGCTATAGACATATTTTGTAAACAAACTGTTTAAATAAGTTACGGAAGAAAGGCAATTAATTCCGTGGTGCGTCCATTGTCATAAAATCCTGATTAGCTTTGTTTATTTATCTGAACCGAGGGTCGTGGGGGTTGAGAGGTCTCGGCTGATTGTAACATATTGAATGGAAGAGATCGAAAATGAGAAATCGTAAGAACGTGTAATTTTCAACAGCTTCGCAATTTCATTGATCATCATCACCATCATCCTCCTGCCCTTATCCCAACTTTATTTGTGGTCGGCGCAGCATGTATTTTTCTTCCATACTTCTCTATCAGCCGTCATCTCACTAGTAACTTCCATTCTAGCCATATCATCCTTCACACAATCCATCCATCGCTTCTTTGGCCTTCCTCTACCTCTATAGCCATCTACGTTCATACTTAATACCTTCCGTACAACATGCTCTTCATTCCTCCGCATAACATGACCATACCATGATAGCCGGTTTCCGCGTAGCTTTTCGGTTACCGGTGCAACTTTCATACTTCCTCTTATGTACTCATTCCTTACTCTATCCATTCGCGTTATACCACACATCCCTCTTAACATTCTCATCTCAGCTGCATGCAGTTGTCTTTCATACATACAGCAGACAGCAACAACAGTACAGACAGCAGGTCTGACCATGGTCTTGGTGGTCTGACCATGGTCTTCGCAATTTCATTGATCTTTGCGTTTATTTGATATTAAATTCACTATAAAGGATTAAATTATAGTTGTTAAAAGGAAATTAATATAATATCTTATTTCAGATATAAATAGGGTTTTTGTTAGGTAATGCGCTTTACCATCAAGGACTACATCGTCATTTACCACCAGGTGGGGTTGAAGTCAAGTATTGACTTATATGATAAAAAAAAGAAAACCCTCAAGTAGTTTTGGTCTACTAATAAATATGGAGAGCAGGATTTGTCGGTCATTCGATTATTCTTACAAATACAGAATGTTTTTGCTCAATAGCACCCGATGTAAACTGAATCGAATTCTTATGTAGTAGTAAAACTTATTTCTAATTGCTGTGGAATTTTCAACTTTTAAATGATATTTCATTGTAATTATAAAGACAATTAATTTTTTACGTTTTGTCAGGGCAAAATTTAAGAATCATTAAGAAACTGATACATCGTTTCCTTGAAAGGCAACGACCCTGTTTGTGAATGCTTATAGGACTTACAATTAGGCGGCTTGTCGACTCCTTCGCCAATTTTTAACGTAAAATTAGATCAACTGCATATTTATCATAGCGTGATTTCAATATCGATACAGAAGGATTATCTAGTTTCACGAATTTTAAAAATCCGAGTTTCCTGTGTTCAGTTTAGCATTCTTAGGGCGTACCTAGAGCAATAATAAAACTAAGCTGAAGTAACAAGTTTATTGTATGGAGAAGACCAAAGACTTTTTTATCACTAACTTAATGTAGTAAGCAAAGGTTACCTTTTTCTGAATCTTTTGAAATTATTAAACATATTTCTAATACAACAATTAAAAAAATACACACTCCTGCTCACACTCTCCAAAATGTACCCTATAGAAAACCGAGAGGCTGGCAACCCTGCGCCCGTGCTCATAGTTTTGCAGATTGGTTTCAATCATATCTAGGTCACAAAAGAGCTACTTTTCATGCGTCTCTATCGAGTCTAACGCAGATAGATGAGATTTGGCAGATTTTGAAGTGAAGTGAGTGCGAGTTACTGGGTTAGGACTGGGACTCAAGGGGATCCATCAGAAGTCCTGCGGTCCTAGCGGTCATGCAAAATTCCTATTCCAATAATTGCCACTTGTATTTGCTTCAAACTTTATCACAAACGTACTGTTTCGTGAACTGCCGATCTTTGTTGAACGTGATCGATCCCATTTCATCATGGTTGCTAATATCTTTGGCAGTACTTAAAAATAAAACGTTTTATGAAAACGTCTTTTCATAAATTGGAGAGAAGTAAAGCATACACAACCACGCTGCCCTGACGATGATTTATGAAAGTTTATTCACATATATGCCTACCTTCATTAAAATTTGTCTAATGTCGTAGCATTGTGTTCTCAAAGAGATAAACCAAATCTTTACTTTGTTAAATATTCCGCAAAAAACACTCAAGTGATTTAATTAAAAAACCCATTATTATAACAGCTCTTTCATGTGTCACCCATATAAAACTCTGTGACCTCATCTATACGTTAACGTTATTTGAGACCAAAGCAGGAGTTAGGAATATATCAGGTCCCGTAACATTTTACAATCATTTAAGACCTTCACAACAAACCCCGATCGCCTTTTAGTTAATATACGGTAACAAAAAATGACGTGTTAACTAATAACATATAAAAATATACGTACCCTTTAAATGTTTCACAATATTGCTGCTGATTTCCACCATGAAAGGCAGCATGTGTCGCATCTTAGAGCTGGTGAACGCTGGACTTAAAGTCGTCCGCATATCTCTCCATCTTTCACCTGGTATGGAGATAAATAAATTATATTATATTATATATAACCCTGTAGCACTGTTACTAATGATCCTGCTTGCTAAGAAATGTTTCAGCATAAATTTTCGACCAATGAGTTCTTCTTATGTGGAAAGCTGAAAAAATTGAATTAAGAGAAATGCATACCCATTTTTATCTTTTTACCAAGTAAAAAACTACATTTTATTTACACCCCTCATCTTATTTTTTTAACAACCCGATAATATTTTACGCATCAGTGAAGGTAGACCGACATTTCACAAGCACTAATTTCTTACCTTCTTCCCTGGCCGACACGCATCAGGGTTACCTCTGGTCTTGCTGATGTCCATGGGCGACGGTGACCACTTACCATCAGGTGACTCGTCTGCTCGTTTGTCGGCTGTTTATATATATATGTTTATATATTGTTACGAAGCTTCTCGAAGTCGGCAGGCTTACGAAGTTTCTGGAAGGGTGGCCGACCGTTACGGTGAAAAACAATGGAGGCAATAAAAGAGAAACCCAGGTAGTAATGAAAACTACCTGGGTCACTTCAGGCCAATCTGGCCCGTGTGTCTTAGGCAAAAGGGGCGAGATTGGCGTACATGAGGGCCGAAATGAGGTTGTTTACCTGACCCGCTATTATTATGTAGATTTCCGGGAATTATTGTTGTTGTCGTTCATTTCAACGAAGGGCGTGGAAAAATCTGGAAGCCCGGAAATCGGTATAAATAGTGGGCAGGGTCACCCACAGGGCATTCGGTTTTCGAATACGAAGCGAAGAGTTCTCTCCCTACGAAGCGGATACCTGCGATCTACGAGTGTAACTGTGATTGTGAAGTGTGTGTGAAGTAAAATAAAGTCTCTCCGAAACTATTGTGACATTTTTACGAGCCTACGGATCCTGACACGTAACAATTGGTGACAGAAGTGGAATGCCTGTTGTACCGCAGAGTGAAGACGGGGTACGTACGCGACGGCAGACAGCAGTGGATGCTTCACGTATGGAGTCGCCTGGACGTGACCGCGCCGGAAGAGAGGTCACCGTTGGACCGGCGGCTACGCCCACTGAAACCAGCACACTTACGCCGACGCTCGTTGCATCAATGCCGGCTACTTCAAGTGGATTTGATATGGCCAATTTATTAACAGCCATTGAGGTCATGCTGGAGAGGAAGTTGGAGAAAAAAATGGAAAGCCAGCGCGAGACGAGGGAGAGCCAATGCGACGCTATATTGAAGAGCTAGCGCGAAGCGATGGAGAGCCAGCTCGAAACCATACAGGTGGGCCTGGGAGCAATCGATGCGAAGTTGGAAGGTTTTCAGGGAGTATTAAATATCGTTAAAGAAGAAATAGAGTGGGTTAAGACGAGAACGACCGAGCATGATTTAACTCTGAAAGCCCATGACGCATTAATAAACTCCCACGACGCATCGCTAAACGCCCACGAAAAAAAGCTTGAGGACTTGGATAACAAGCTGCAAAAAGTCAAGGCACGGTTACTTCTGTAACTATTGAAGCACCGAAAATTAAGGTCCCAAGTTTCGACGGCACTACCTCATGGACGGCGTTCAGGCACCAGTTTGAGGATGTAGCTAAAGGGAATGTTTGGGAGGACGAACAGTCGCTCGCGGCGCTGACTCTAGCTCTTCGAGCAGAAGCCCTACTGGTCCTGGAAAATATACCAGCCGATCGACGCACTTTGGAGTCACTGTTTAAAGCTCTGGAAGCTCGCTATGGAGACAAACATCTTGAGCATGTTTACCGTGCGTAGCTTAAAGACTGCGTCCAGAAGTCTTTAAGCTACGCACGTCCCAGAAACTGGGAGATAGCATCTACATGCAGCCCGTTTTGGTAGCCAATATAACTGACGACTGCATCATCGGACTGGATTTTCTACGGACACATCAATGCTTGGTTGATGTTGCGCGAGGAGTCTTAAGTTTCCCGGATCAAGAAGTCTTTCTGGAAGGTGCGTCTGCAATGGCAGTGCATTGCTTAAGAACAATGAAGCTAGCACCCAAATCGGAAACGCTAGTCAGCATTAAGTTTCCAGGGAAGATGACACCAAATCGATGTGTTATAGTGGAAGACTATGGAGATCACACCAGTTGGATCATGGCAAGGACATTGCTAATGACCAAGCCAGATGCCAAAGTGAAGATCATCAACCTCAGTAGCACACCGATACATCTCTCAAGAAACACGATTATCGGACGTTGTGAACCTGTTCACAGCATTCGGAAGATACAAGAGGGCACTGGTAAAACCGAATCAACGGACCATATCACCTCGTTGCTGGAAGCAATGAAGCAAAACTTGACTACTGAGGAATACACAGAAGCAACAAGACTGTTGAAAAATTATAAGGACATCTTCACCGCAGGAGATAGCAACCTAGGAAGGAAATCTTGTCACTCACCTAATTGACACTAGTGCTACCGTAGCGATCAAGCAGAGACCAAGACGTGTACCATTGGCAAAGGAAAAGGAAGTATCTGAGATGATCCAGGATATGTTGCGCAATAAGGTTATAGAACCATCGACTAGTCCATGGTGTTCACCTGTGGTACTCGTGAAAAAGAAAGACGGCAGCACCAGATTCTGTGTAAACTACAGGATGCTGAACGATGTGACTAAAAAGGATAGCTACCCCTTTGCCCCGGATTGACGACACACTGGACATGCTTGGAGGCATGAAATGGTTTTCGACGATAGACCTGAAGAGTGGTTACTGGTAGGTGGAACTTCGGCCAGAAGACAAGGAGAAGACCGCTTTTACCACTGCCAATGGACATGGTCTATGGCAGTTCTGCGTTATGCGTTTCGGACTGTGCAACGCTCCTGCCACTTTTGAGCGCCTCATGGAGCGAGTATTGGTAGGACTTCTAGGAGATGCATGTCTAGTGTATCTCGATTACGTGATAGTTATGGGACGCAACTTCAAGGAACACCAACGAAATCTGGAGAAGGTATTCAAAAGATTCCGTGAGGCGAACCTGAAACTTAATCCGAAGAAATATTAGTTTTTCAAGAAAGAAGTAGCATTCTTGGGACATGTCATATCGGATGTAGGTGTTCGAACTGATCCGGATAAGATAAAAGCTGTTCAAGAATGGCCGACACCGAAGAACAAAACAGACATGAAAGCGTTCTTAGATCTGTGTACCTATTACCGGCGATTTGTGAAGAACTTCTCCGAGATAGCCAGTCCATTGCATCGACTCACGGAGGATAAGAGGAGCTTCAGTTGGGATTCAGATTGCGAACTTGCGTTTGTTCGCCTTAAGGAACTTTTATGCTCGGCTCCGATTCTGGGTTACCCCAGAAAAGAAGGAAGGTTTATAGTGGACACGGACGCTAGCAATACTGAAATCAGCGGGATATTGTCGCAGGAGCAAGACGGTCAACAAGTGGTTATCGCATACTTCAGCAAGTCCTTATCGAAGCCTGAAAGGAATTATTGTGTCACTCGATGTGAACTATTAGCTGTAGTGAAGAGACTTCAGCACTTCAAGAAGTACTTGCTGGGTCGCGAGTTCACGATCCGCACCGACCATGCCGCTCTGAGATGGCTGCTACAATTTAAAAACCCTGAAGGCCAGGTTCCGAGATGGATTGAACAACTTCAAGAGTTCAACTTCGTAATAGAGCATCGCAACAGAAGAGTTCACTCAAATGCAAACGCTCTATCACGACGACCATGCTCCGAAGAGTGCCGACACTGCTTGAAGCATGAATTGAAAGATGCGAAGGACGAGGTTTAGGTCATAAGGACAAAAGAGCTGGATGAGTCTTGGAGTGAGGAAGAAATAAGCCAAGCTCAAAAGGAAGACAAAGATCTCAACCTCATCATGCAGTGGAAAATTAGAGGACAGAGACCACTGTGGAGTGACATCTCAGCAGCAAGTGCAACCACCAAAGTTTACTGGGCTCAATGGGACAGTCTCATCTTAGAGGATGGAGTGTTATATAGGAGATGGGAGTCACCAAGCGGGAAGGAGCAAACTTTACAGATGGTTATCCCCAGGAGTAAGGTAGCCACGTTACTGCGATTGGTGCACGACGGTACATCTGGTGGACATCTCGGCGTCAAGAAAACTCTTGTGAAATTACGGGACCGTTTCTATTGGGTGCGATGCCGAGAAGACGTCGAAGATTGGTGCCGAAGATGTACGGCTTGTACTTCGGTTAAAGGACCTCGGACTAGGTCCAAGGGAAAGCTGCAGTTATACCACGTTGGAGCTCTCTGGGAAAGGATCGCCATAGACGTCGCTGAGCCATTCCTCAGAACAGAAGATGGAAATCGATTCATCGTAGTAGTTCAACACTACTTTAGTAAATGGCTGGAAGTATTTGCAACACCAAATCAAGAGGCGAAGACAGTGGCCAAAAAGCTCGTCGAGGAGGTTGTTTGCCGATTTGGGGTACCATTGGAGCTGTACAGCAATCAAGGCAGGAACTTCGAATCAACGTTATTCCAAGAGATGTGTACTCTCCTAGGAATTAAGAAGACCCGTACCACACCTGCACATCCCCAATCAGACGGAATGGTGGAGAGATTCAACCAAACATTAGAGAATCACTTGGCCAAGGTCGTTGAGGATCATCAGCGAGATTGGGATCGATACATACCGCTGTTTCTGATGTCGTATCGCTCTGCAATCCATGAATCCACTGGGTTTACTCCGGCTAGAGTTAACTTCGGAAGAGAAATGCGTCTGCCATTAGACCTACTGATTGGTACTCCGCCTGGTGCCCCGAAGCTAACTGTGGAATACGTCGCGAATATGCAGAAGCAGTTGGATGAGACACACGAACTCGTGCGAGAACAAAGTTTGAAAACCAGCGAGAGAGTGAAAACCCGTTACGATCGCGACGCACGGGCACACGGTTTCAAGGAAGGAGACTTCGTCTGGTTACACAGCCCACTTAGGAGAAAAGAGAAGTCTCCGAAACTACAAGCACGGTGGGAAGGGCCGTATACAGTAGTCACAAGGATTAACGACGTGACCTACCGGATCAAGCAGGGAGATAAGAGAAAACCCAAGATCGTCCACATAGACAGGCTGGCACCGGGTCATGGGGCGAACAATGTTCAGGACGAACATAATTAAGAGGGGGGCAATGTTACGAAGCTTCTCGAAGTCGGCAGGCTTACGAAGTTTCTGGAAGGGTGGCCGACCGTTACGGTGAAAAACAATGGAGGCAATAAAATAGAAACCCAGGTAGTAATAAAATCTACCTGGGGCACTTCAGGCCAATCTGGCCCGTATGCCTTAGGCAAAAGGGGCGAGATTGGCGTACATGAGGGCCGAAATGAGGGTGTTTACCTGACCCGTTATTGTTATGTCGATTTCCGGGAATTATTGTTGTTGTCGTTTATTTCAACGAAGGGCGTGGAAAAATCTGGAAGCCCGGAAATCGGTATAATAGCGGGCAGGGTCGCCCACAGGGCATTCGGTTTTCGAATACGAAGCGAAGAGTTCTCTCCCTACGAAACAAATACCTGCGATCTACGAGTTTAACTGTGATTGTGAAGTGTGTGTGTTTTTACGAGCCTACGGATCCTGACACTTAACAATATATATATAAAATGGGAGGTTGGTATTCCTGGATGTCGCATTAGAGACTCGCCCGGATGGTACATTTGGTCATGCAGTTTACCGGAAATCTACTTACACTGATGGATATCTCCATGGCACTTCACACCGCCACCCCAGACACCTAGCATCAATTGCCAAGTGTCTGACAAACCGTACATACGAACTGTGTGATAAGGATAATGTGGAGTTAGTTAAGAGTTAGAAATACGGTCCTGCGCCGTAATGACCACGCAACTATAACCAGAAGACCTGAACGGAGATAACGTACAGTTAACAACGAACACAACAAGCAGACCATATTTTGCGTATATTTCCCGTATGTGAAGGGTGTAACGGATAAGATAGGTAGGATCCTAGGTAGAAGGTATAATATAAAATGTATATTTACGCCCCTTAAGGAGCTTGATGCCTATCTTCGCTCACCTAAAGACACGATTTCATAAGCATGTCCCGGGGTCTATAAGGTTGATTGTAGCTATGGGAGCTCTTATATAGGACAAATAAAACAAGCTATATCCCAACGTATACAAGAACATATAAACGCAGTCAAAAATAACGACCCTAAGAAATCCGCGGAAGTCGAACACATCCCCAATTCAGGTTCTAACCACTGGATCAAATTACATAACCCTTAAGTGATCTCTTCTGAGCAACATTACTTTCCACGTTTAGTAATAGAGGCGATAGAGATCAAAATGCGGAATTTCTTTGCATGTTATAGTTGGCGAGGGGTTTTCTTTTCTTCTGAAGATCCGTCAAGCTGCACGGATGCTATAACCGATGTGGTACGTCAAGCGATGGATTACTTCTTCCCTTTTTCTGAAATCTTCGTCGGTGACACAGCTCGCTCCTGGTTTAACGCCGAATGCGCTCAGGCTGAAAAGCGCAAACATTCGGCGTATTTATCTTGGGTTGAAGCTCGTGACCGCAAAGCTTCGGATATCAGTTCAAAGATGAAGGTTTTTAACCTCGCTGCCAAGCCCTACAAAAAGGCATTACATAAGTTGAATCTACCGGTTCCAAATCATCGGCCTCCACGGTAAACCGGATGGAACCCTGGCTCATACGGCCAAAGTGCTCCTCTGTTTCCCGACAATTCGTGCCTAGAAGCTAGCAACAACATACCACCTTAAATACCTCACTGCGGCATCTCTATGCCCAAGATCCGCATAACGTACAAGGAGGTTCTCAAAATCTTGCAATGTCTAGACGTGAAATAGGCCAGCGGTCCTGACGGAATTCCAGCGCTTGTACTAAAGGCTTAAGCACTGGAGTTGTCTTCTCTACTGACACGTTTGCTCCGCCTCTTTTTCAAGACTGGGATAGTACCCAAATCCTGGAAGCTTGCAAACGTGCAACCCGTGCCCAAAAAAGACAGCTGCGCCGATCCTAGTAATTATCGACCAATTTTAATTACCTCCATACTCTGCAAGATTATGGAACGTATATTGAATTCACGTCTCATGGCATACCTAGAACTGAACGATCTTCTCAGCGACCGACAGTACGGTTTTCGCCGAAAACTGTCGACCGAGGGTCTTCTAGCGTATGCCACTCATTTATTGGGCGAGGCCCTCGAGAAAAACGGAGAGGCGCTCGCCGTCTCCCTCGATATTTTGAAGGTCTTTGACAGGGTCTCGCATGATAGCCTGTTAAACAAGCTTTCAGCGTATGGTATTTCCTCTGGATTTATCGGTTGGATAAAGGACTTTCTGATCAAACGATCTCCCCGAGTTGTCGTTGACGGGTGTTCATCACAATCGATGGCTACCAACGCTGGAGTACCTCAGGGGTCTGTTCTGTTGGCTACTCTATTCTCGCTGCACATCAATGTTATGCTCAAGCCTAATATCTATGGGTATGTAGAGGACAGCTCAGTAATGGAGAGATACCTCCCGAACGCTCGGCCCAGTAGGGACAAAATACAATCCGAAAGAGAGGCCATGGTGGAACGCATGAATCTCCTTACTTTGGGCAGTGTCCGAATGAGGCATATGCCAATTTTGTGAGATTCAACGCCACAAAAACACAGGCGTGTCTGTTCAGGGCCAAGAGGAGCCCGTTCATCTTGGTTCCTACTTTTCAGAATATATCCTTGGAATGCATTGACCGGTTTCAATTGTTGGGAGTCGAACCTTCTTCGAATCTCAACTTTGGTTGGTTCATCGAGTCCAAGGCTAAGACAGCTGCAAGGAAACTAGGGGTTCACGGCAAATCATCTTTTAACCCTATATAAAGCTCAAGTGCGACCGTGTGTGGAGCACTGTTGTCACATTTGGGCTGGTGCTGCCAAATGTCACTTATCAGCATTGGACTCGATAGAGAGGCGTCTAAAGAGGCTCAGTGGTGACCCAGATCTAGTCGGCACCAATCTGCGAAGAATTGGGCACAGGCGCAGGGTTGCCAGTTTCTCGGTATTCTATAGGATACAGTTTGGAGTGTGCGCAAGAATTGTTCGAAGAAATTCCCCGATCGCCGTTTCTCCATCGAACAACGCGACGTTCAGCGGGTATCCATACGTAGTGAACGCACCACCTATGTGGACGGCACAGTTTGCGTCGTCATTCAGTTCATTGTGCGCACTGCAAAGGAATGGAATAACTTGCCCGTGTCGGTGTTCCCGCCTTCTTACAATGTGGGAGTCTT
The DNA here is from genome assembly GCA_003671415.1 of Megathymus violae. Classification (NCBI taxonomy): domain Eukaryota; kingdom Metazoa; phylum Arthropoda; class Insecta; order Lepidoptera; family Hesperiidae; genus Megathymus; species Megathymus violae. The sequence continues at coordinate 977,835 of PDGT01000055.1, forward strand.
CAAGAGGAGAATAAATAGGCTCTTATAAGTTACTGCGTTCAACATCTTAGACTTCATCACCACCACAAAAATAGAAACACCCAAGGAACTTCAACAGGGAAGATGATTTTAGTTAGCACAAACGTGATATCCAGTGGTGAGTTTATGTAAAACACATAAAGTTCAGTTTAGTGCATGAAGATACAGTAAGTGTCGTGTGTCGTGTACAGCAACTAAAAAAGAAAACTAATTGTATTATTATTTAGCACAAAATAATACTAAATGTAAATTAATTCAAAGGTTATATTGTTTACAGAAAGCAATATGGTCAGAAGTACTTTTCCAATAACACTTAAACAGCGATTTAGTGTCAATGGCTATTACAACAGCAGTAGTCCGCTAACTGCACAACCTCCAGCAGTAGCTACAGTCGCTCGGAGATTCAGAGCGTTGATTACTTTAAAGCAAGAGCAATGCTTCATTCGGCATTTGACTCGCTTCTGAATGTATGAGCGGTTTTGCACGTGTTTTTATACTTGTTGATTGGGGGTAGGAGTGTTTTAATTGGTATTTATGTACATGTCGTTTTTGAGTACTACCCGATGTTTTAAGTATGACGAGGCATCAAGGGATATGTCGCTGGTGTTGTAACCACTGGGATTGTAACAAGTGATATAACCCTGAATGCTGGGGAGGCGGCCATTACGGAAAAATACACAGACCTGTTATTGTGTTTACGTGTGCGCCTCACGTGTTCTTGTGGAACACCGCAATACGAATTCTGATTGTTATTTTTGTCAAGATGTCACTTACTGTGCTTACAAGAATAACGGACCGATATATATACATAAATCACAAACAACCAACACACCAAACACTTATCTTATGGGAAACTTGACCCGAACAGAATTGGCCAGGGCCCTTGACTCGGCTGATAAGCTCACAAACAACTGAATTAAGTTATACATATGTTGACGCTTACTGACCCGGCCGCCTACAGGCCTATTGTGATTACCTCTATACTTACGAAGGTGACGGAGCACGTAATCAACACGCAGCTGCGTGTTATTATTAGGTGGCCCGTCTGCGTTTTCGCTAGTCTTAATTTATAAAAAAATAAGTACCTTTCATCATGATCAAGCTGTTACCAAACAGCGGTTCGATTTCTTGGGTGAAGAATGGCTTATGATCCACGAAGTGGTCGTGGTCTTTCACTGTAATATTCTTTATCAGGTCAGGGTCTTTGATGAGGAGGATCGGAGTCGTCGCTTCAATGTAACCCACGTACCTTCAAATAATGTTTATTATTGATACAGAACTAGCGAGTAGACATACAACCAGCTTTACTGCAATTCATAGACAGATTCTTCATAGTACGAAAAGAGAATACAAATTTATCAAACGCGACTCACTTAATAAAATAGATCACAAATGGCCCTCGTCCGTAATACAACATACCCGAGACGTAAGTGACCTTAAATTTTGCGCCTTATCTCAATCAACAATATCCAAGTTTAGGAATACATCTTCAGAACACTTACATATTATATCGGATCGAATTAGTGTCAATGAGTAATTTAATTTGTGGTTATATATATTTATATATTAAAATATGTAAAAACCTGAAGTAAAGAAAACATTAACGACGAAATTTAAGTGTAGAGAAATTAATGTGAAATATACTTAGATACAGTGGCATTGTGTTTTAACCACGAGTCCAAAGGATCTCTTAAATTTGATTAAGTAATGCGGATGTCCCACAAGTAGGTACATCTTCATTACATGCCAAATTCAATACGTCATATATGTAGTTATAAGTATAAATTATTTAAAAAGATTTCATTACAATTTTAAAGTTCTTTGAGAAATCTTTTACACAGCGTAAGGACAAAAATTTATACTTACTTTTCATCCGGGAATGCTTTATAAACCTCATCGATATCCTCGATAAAGTGTCGTTTTAAGAAGGAACTCTTTAGGGCATTGCCAAAAAGTGGTAACCCAGGCATATATTTGACCCCCGCTTCATTGAATTTCCAATGTGCCCGTTTATAAAGATACAAGAAATAAGTGACTAAGGTAGTAAAGAAAAATACTATAGTTTCCGCTAACATTTTGATAGTGATGATCACAGCACTACTCACAGTAGAATGAGCAGTATCAAACGCGAAGCTTTACTATTCATATAGTATGGAGCATGTCATAGGAATTAGCGTTTAAGTCATAGGACTTGTCACAGCGGAAAACAATATTATTCGTACGTCGTACGACAGGATTTGTCATTGTAAATGTACTGAAATTTACTTTGGTCTGGGTCGTATCATAATCGTATCGTGAAGTAAATAAAATATAAATGTTTATTGTATTTTTCATTAAATGTTCTATTTATTTCAATTTAATTCATTTTATTGAATTAATATATGTAGTAATTAAAAAGAGCACAATATTAGAATCTATATATACAAAAAATAAAACTGCAAAGGGGGAAGAAAATAAACGACAAACGAACTGACAGACTAACTTATGGAAATGATTACCACCTGCATTTTTTCTGCCCTTCAGGTTAAAAACAACTATCAGATGAACCCTCTACTAATCAGAAACAAACACTCACATATAATAAAATGGCCGTATACTAGGATGAGTAACCCACCTACGCTTCGCTTCGGAAAATCGTCGTCTTACGTCGTTGCAACCGCATTGTTTTAGGAATATATTTTTCTAGTTCTATTAAATCGAAACATAAATGTTTATTTATTTCAATAGTTGGAGCCATAAAGTCAAAATTTTATTTACTATCCTCTTAACAAAACGTCTGTATATTTTATATATTTTTCATGGGAACAAATCCATTCGTCGAGGTGAAAAGGAACCTAGATTATGGTCCATAATATAAGTTATAAATATGCCAAGGACAATACTAATCTCGGCATTGGTTTTAGTGGTATACGTGTTCAGACAAACAGACAAAATTTTCAAAAAAAGTATCTTTGGCCTCCATATTACAATCCATAACAAACTCTATACCTACATAAAAATTTTCTAAAAATAAATATTTTATGTACATATTCGGCGTTGTTGCAGTTTTGTATTATCAATATAGGTTATCACGGTTTCCAAGGACACGTATTTCATACACAACACAAAACACAATATCCAATAACAAACAGATATTGATTATATCATGACTCGCCAAGAAATCCTATACACGGATAATTGACCCTCATCTAAAGATATCGAGCTATCAGATTCTATTTGTTATTATTTTTAAATGTTATTTTTCTACTTTGATTATTTATACTCGTTTTAGAGAAATAAATCGAAATTCATATAAAAAAACAGACAAAATAACCTACATTTAGTTCACCAAAATTAGAATAACAAACAAACTGAATAATTTCACAATTACGGGATATCAAAAATGACTCACGTGTACCGCCTTATTCAAACCGTCTCACCGGGCACTGCCAAGAAAGCGAATGAACAAGTCCGCCTACTTTCTTTTTATAGGTTTACTCGGTGTTTTATCATTTGAACGGGGGTACTGCTTATACTCGGTTATTACTGTACTCGTGGAAATTATATGCATCAGGCGATGCAAAAACTATACTTTTACTTAGTGAATAGACTTATATGAGTTAGTGTGTCGAGCATTTTAGACTTCATCGTCACTTACCATCAGATGATATTTGTCATACATTTTCAGATAGTTGTCAAACATTAACTTATTTTATTAAAAAAATCTTAGTGACTCTACACATACACAGAAACCTTGCTTCTTTTAAAACCTATTAATAAATCGTTTAATGACTTATGCCACATTATATTATTATTCCAAATATTATTATAAATTTCATGAAAAAACTGGAAGAAAGACCTTAATCTCTGAACACAGTTATGGACTAACTAAGGAATTAAGGCTTCATACAAAACAATGTTAAAAATTATAATAATAAAGTATTTATGATTATAATAATATTGAATTTATATGTATTTATAACGAAGCACTGTGTAATTTTTTTGTCTTGTTATGACACCCCGTCGCTTAAAAAATAAAATGTAATCCAATTCCCAAAAAAGGTCACAGTGGAGACTCATCAAACTATAGACCCATCGCAATAACCTCCCTTCTCTCAAAAATAATGGAACGTCTTATAAACACACAGCTCCTTGAATATCTGGAGGAACACTAGTTGATCTGTGATAGGCAGTATGGTTTCCGTCATAGTCGATCAGCTTGTGACTTCTTGGTATATCTCACCTACAACTGAGCCAATACCATTGAGAGTCGTGGAGAGACGTTGGCTGTAAGCCTAGACATCGCCAAGGCGTTTATCGGGTCTGGCACAGAGCCCTTCTATCGAAGCTAATATCATACGGGCTGCCCGAGACATTGTGCAAGTGGACAACCAGTTTTTTGTCCGAACGTTATATCTCAATAGAACAATAGAACCAGACTTATGTCCGAAATCGAGCTCTCTCTGGACCAGGTCTCGGACTGGGGTCGATGAAATTTAGTCTTTTTCAATCCTTTGAAGATACAAGTCAGTGCGTTCTCTGCAAAAAGAACCCAATTTGTCTTGGCGCCGAAACTTCAAAACACGCCTCTCACCATCAGTAAAAATTTTGGAATCTTGGGGGTCGACATTTCGAACGAAGTGCAGTACCGGGGTTATTTGGAGAAGAAGGCTAAACTCGCCTCCAGAAAACTGGTTGTACTGAATAGGGCGAAGCAGTACACGCCTGCTGCTCTACAAGTTCCAAGTTCGACTACATATGGAGTACTGCTCTCACCTTTGGGCCGGTGCACCCAATTACCAACAAAGCCCTCTTGACTCCATACAGCGGCGTGCTGTCCAAATTGTCGACGATCCCAATCTTACAGACGGCCTAAAAGACTTAAGTGTCCGGAGAGACGTAGGCTCCTTATGCATCCTCTACCGTCTCTACTATGGTGAATAATCCGAAGAACTTTTCAACCTGGTGCCCCCATCCACCTTCCTTTATCGCACCACCCGCAAAAGGTTGCGATTCCATCCGCATCACCTCGACTTGTGGGCAGTCGTCTACCGCTCGTTTCTCTCACTCCTTCCTGCCACGAACCTGTGAACTTTGGAACAAGCTTCAACCAGGAGCATTCCCGTTATGATATGGGGTTCTTCAAAAAGATTGTCTATCGAGTTCTTCAAGGTTGGCAACGCATTTGCAGTTCCTTGAATACTGCACGTTTCCATAGGCGACGCTGACTACTTACCACCAGATGGACCGTATGCCTGTTTGCCCATCATTTACACTAAAAAAATGAAGTTTGCTCCTCTACTAACTGTAGGCTTTATCATCCTCCTCATAGTAAAGAAAGTTTCATTAATTGTTTTACCGTTCAGGCTGTACTGCTCTAGAACGCCTTGCTATAGACAACAAGAACGCTCCAACCGAAAATTCGTTTAAGCGACGGGTCCGGCAGTAATACTTAAATCAAGTTGAGTTTGTCGATGTAAATGTATGAATTATATTTATTTAATACTAGATGCCCTCGCTTAGCTTCAGAAAATTTATCTTACGCTTAGAAATAGCATCTGCATTGTTTTACTGGGTTTTTCTGGTTATGTGAAATAGAAGTACATATATTAATTTGTCACTTATTTATGGGCGGACTAAAATGAAACGAACTGTAAATATTTAGTTTCAAAGTTAAGTCCGTACGTGCTAGAGACTATTGTTTCTCTACTAGACGTTTCGTTAATGATTATTGTTAAAACAACGAATTCTTATTAAAACGTTACTCTGTTCGAATTTCCAATTATCCGCCCGCGAAGCGGTCTAATCACGGCTCCAGCAATTCTTTCCAAATCCGACATGTATAATTTGGACAATTGCTGGCGATCGTAGTTTAATGTAATTGTTTATGAGCTCATTTATGACATAATTAAAGGCAATGAATTTACGTTTTCAGCCATAGACGTCAAATTCCAACACAATTCATATGAAAATAACGAATATTATTTGTCTCTTTAGTCAAATCTCCCGTGTAAGATTTCTGTACATCTAAAGAAACTGCAATCTTAGAATAACGTGCGGTTTTGGTTAGAAATCTATCGCAAAACACATCATGTACACCTCAAAATACATGCACGACATTTTCTTAATTATAAAATGACGTTAATTGTAACAGATACTCACGACTTTAATACATGTTAATGTAAATTATCCCAGCTGCCACAGCCTCGCAACGACCTCGATCTATCAGACCTGATCGAAATATCGGTATAAAATACAACAATCGAGAGTATTCGTTACAATTAAAATGTATAATGTACGCTTAATATATATGAACAAACGCTATTCCTTAATGTATTCAACATTATCGAGATACCAAAATGTAGAACAATAAGTAAGATTTTACACATCGTTTACAGAAATAAGATTTAACTATTTTGTCAAGATATGAAAAACAGTATTGGATGTATTAGACATTTGAAATGACCAGTTTTTAGAATAAAAACCAAATCCTCACTCATGTAGCTATCTGTCGCACACGTCGTCATACGCCATATCTACAAACCTCCTTGACTGAAAAACTTAAAATTTTAAACAAGCGAATAGATTTTATTGGACCAGCCGTTTCAAAGATTAGTTAGTTTCATCTCCAATTTAACTGGGGATTAATTCATACTTTAAAGCAATAAAAATACCATCCCCATGTCTTACTCGGAGTTTAATGATAATGTAAATCCAAAGTCATACTCTACTGGAAAACCACTCGAAAAGAAAAAATATAACACAGCACGTTTATATGCGTTATCGATATTAATTTTTGTCGGTACTAAGACGCGTCTGATCTGTACGAAATTTGGTGACAAATTGACGAATACATCAAGCGATGACAAATTTCGACAGGTTCGGAATCTTGTCGATCTGGTAATGAGTCATCGCGAATCACAAACATGCTACTAACGCGCACGAACTTTTGAATTGACCTGACGTTTTGCGGAATCTTATCTCTTGCGATCCGGATTCAAACTTGTCTTGTTTATTTTGTGTATGCTACTACGAACTGTATAATTAATGATTTTACTATTTAGCGGAACCAAAATATTCCGTATCTGTGTTAGAACACAGTTATTCCAAGATAGAATTTGGAATTAGTTTAAGTTTAAGGATTTGACCTTGTTTTGTTTAATTTGTATTTTAAATTCATTTATAATAAAGATATTATATTTATAGGTTCTCCATCCTAAAGATTTCATATGGCGGCAAATGTGCTAAGGGTGTTTAAAATTATTCATTTTCACTTGTAAAAACAAATGCTTTAATTTGATACCTACATTTATATAAATCAATATCGTACAACACTGATTTAAAAACTATTTGACGACCCCGTAGCCCAGCTGGTAGTGACACTGCCTGCCGAGCGTGGGGTCCCGGGTTCGATGGGGTGTTTGTGATGTGATAATTGTGTTCGTCTTTGCCACCCGCAACACAGGGAATCCTAGTGCAGGGGTGTGAGTGTGTAAACGTTTATTTATTTATCCTGCTAGCAAGACACAAGTGCCACCTCCAATAGACGTGTTATGCCAAAAAAATTTAATACTCTATTGAATTAGCTTAGTTTCACACACTACGAAGGTCACTGTTCCACAATGAATGTAGTGGGGATGCTATGGAGCTCCATAACCGTCACAGAAACTATTGGATATCGGAAATAAAAAATATCCGAAACCCTTACCGAATCCGATGAAAAAGTTTCTAATAATTTCGGATAGGGGTAGGTTTTCGTCGGCAGAGCTGATATACTAGCCGCGTCGCTCTCATTTTTAAACATTTTTTATTATAAAATTTTTAAGACTATTGTTCTTGTTTATGATTTTTAATACCAGATAATACCCAGAAATAAAAGCAGTGTTACATTCATTATATACTTTTTTCCGATTCCAAAATAATTTCATATCCATAACTGTAACCGAAACCGTATCCGTATCCGTACACAGATCCGAAATATCATATCCATACATCCATAGAATGTAAAATATATTAGAATAGTGTAATTATTTACAATTTACTGAATTTGATCTCGAGAGAACGACGAAATTGTCTAGATAATAATCAGTTAAAGTTCACATAATGTTAATTTTGTATTGTGTTTACTACTCTCGACGCCTTTCCCCAAATGCTGTTAGTTTCGTTCACGTCTTACTCTGCACGCCCTTTGCCGGTGACCTATCTAGAGGTTCTTGTGGCGGACGGTGTGAATTAGCTTGTTAGCTTTAGGTAAGATTTCACAGCCCATATACAGCTCCTTGTTTTTCCATTCATGCATACGAAATAACTGAACACTTGATGTATGTAATTTGGGATCGCGATACGACAAATGGAACAATTCATTCAATTGGATTCGGTAATAGGGAGTGTCAAGTGTGAAAACCCAATTGTACTACGTCAAGACCTTTGTTGTTGAACAGGAACATTATATTTATATGACCTTGCGAAGCATTACGTGGGTATCTAGCGATAAATGGTGGATGAAAAAGGTCACGTTCAAATCAGAAATGCCACGAATAAAGATAATGTTAATAGGTGTAATACTTTAAATACATTCGAGAATGTTTTAATTGTCTGACAAACATTTTAAAATTATCAATTGCAAATAATAAATTATTACATCACCTTTTTTGTTATTTTTAATCTGTTTTATCCCATATTACAGCAATCATTTTTAATAAAATATATAGCACAAAAGCTAGTTCCATACAAGTTAAAAATTATGTAAGTGGTCAACGTCGCCCATGGGTATTAGTAAGGCCAAAGGTATCACTGATGCATTGTCACCCAGGAAGTGAGAGGAAGGTAAGAAAGAAAGAAAGTCTTTAAACCTAAATCATGGGCTGTTGAAGATAAGCACGGAAAACTTATCACTGAGATTAATGGCGTTATTGAAGGATGGCGCTAATATGGCCACAGTCTCTATTCCGATGTTACCGCGGCTACAATTCCTTACGAAAATTTTTATGCAGAACCTGATATACTTCTATCGGAGATGCAAAATGCAATTAAAAAGCTCAAAACCAATAAAGCACTGGGCACAGATGTTATTCTCACAGAAGAACTGAAACATCTTGGAAGCTAGGGAACAATGGTGCTACACAATATTTATAACCGGGTGTGACAAGCAAAACAATGGCCAGATAATTGGAAGGAGTCTATTCTTGTACCGCTGTATAAGAAAGGCTCTACCAAGAAATGCGAAAACTACCGCACCGTGGCGTTAATATCTCACGCCAGCAAAATCATCCATCACATAATACAAGAACATCTTAAGAGTTCTCTACAATGGCAAATTCCTAAAGAACAAGCCGGATTTGTCAAGGGCCGTGGAACAAGGGAACAAATTCTTAACAATAGATAATTGATTGAGAAAAACCGGGAATTCCAAGTTCCAATGATAATGTGCTCTGTGGACTACTCAAAAGCATTTGATTGTGTAAAGTGGTCCTTTATGTGGTTGGTCTTAAAAGACATAGGAGTACCGCACCACATCATAGCTCTCATACAAAACCTATATAAGGACGGAGACACTCTGTAACATCTATAGGGAATATATAATGAGACGCGGACTAGAGAATTGGACCGGAGGAATAACAATTGAAGGCCAAAAAATCAACAACCTGCGTTACGCTGATGACACTACCTTGTTTGGATCTACAGAGAACGAAATGATTGAACTTATACAAAGAATCGAGCGTGAAAGCCTGAATTTCGGTCTTACTATCAACAAGTCCAAAACGAAGTTAATAATAGTCGATAGGGGCAATAAGCTAACACACTAGTCTAACACACGAGCTAGTCTTCAAGCTTACGAGATAGTCAACTATTTTGTTTATCTGAGATCAATCATAAGTGACCAAGGAGGATGTGAATTGGAAGTGCTGAGAAGAATCCAGATGTCGAAAAGCGCAATGACAAGGTTAACCAAAGTCTGGCGGGATCGGAACATATCCAGGGCTACCAAAGTGCGACTTGTCAGAACACAGGTCTTCTCAGTATTCCTTTATGGCGCAGAAACTTGGACACTTCGGACTAGGAAAAGGCGAAAAATCGATGCTTTTCAAATGTGGTGCTGGCGTAGGATGCTCCGAATTCCGTGGACAGCTAAGGAGACAAACAAATCTATCTTGACAGAATTAAAAGTACAAACAAAACTATCGACCATCTGCCTAAGGAGAATACTTTCCTACTTTGGTCATGTAGCTCGCCGTGAGGAGGATTTGCTCGAAAAACTTCTCGTCACTGGCAAAGTAGAAAGTAAAAGACCACGTAGCGGGTCGCAAACCAGATAGTCTGATCAGATAAGAGAGGTGACTGAAATGCCTATCACCAAATGTATCCGACATGCCGAGGATCGGTCTCACTGGAAACAACTGCGGAATAACTGTATAAGGGACTATCAGAGCAGACACGACCTTCAGTAATGAAGATATGACTAAGAAGAAGAACTTTTTAGGAACGGAGTAAAATGCTTCTGACCCTACAACGTAACCGAACCTTAAAAAAATCCACTATCTATAAGATACAGCAAATAAAATCCTATTATTTTTTATAAATACAACCAACACAAATCAACATAATTTCACTACTTTAAACTAGGATTCATTATTGTGGATGCCAGAGACATACATATAGAAAGTAAGCTGTCATAAACAACCAAGATCCAAGGTATGGTACTAATAAACAGAGCCGTAAAATGCGTCTAGCTATAAATAACGATATACCTAAAGTCAGATATCAAGTAGAATGAATAAGTCGTCCTCTCCAGCGTGTCGAAGTTGCCGCTCACCGTCTTTTTGTTTAATTTAATTTAAATTTATAATGGAATGTCTTGAAGATGATGATGATTGATGTCCTGTCTTCTACATATACACTACAGGTCAAAAGTTTGAGACCACTAATAATAGATTTTTGTTATTAGTAAATATTCTTAAAATATTGGTGATAAAAATAATCTGCACACCTGCATATTCTATTGTTTTTAAAGATAGCCTAAAAGCTAATTCTTTTGTATATAAGCCAAGGAAAGGGCCATAAACCAGCATTGTTTCCAAACTGCAATGTGAGCCGAAGAAGAGCTAGTCCGATAAAAGATTGTAAAAATTTTATCACCTCATTACCGCAGCTGACACTTCGTTTTTTTTACATCATCTTATAATGCGATTGTTTTCATATTTTTAAAATATGTTTTTAAGTTATTTTTAACCCGATATTTTCATGGTTATCTACGAATATCCGCTGTTAGTCTGATTTTGTGATTCCTACAGTCAAGACGTCTCTAAAATGGGAAAAGTTTGCGAAATTAATATCGAAACGCGATCTGCCATCGTTGTTCTCCATAATGAAGGCAAATCTGAACGTGAGATTGCATCTCAACTCAAATTATCAAAGACTTGTGTTCATCGCACTATTGTGCGGTACAAACAAACTGGCAGTAATCAAGATCGTCCGCGCTCCGGGAGACCAAGAGCTACGACTTCTAGTGAAGAGAAATTTATTGTGGTAACCAGCAAGCGAAACAGACGCCTAACAGCCCCAGAAATCCTCGTTGAAGTCAACAAATCTCGGGAAAAACCTGTGTCAGTGTCTACAGTGAAAAGACGATTGCGAGACGCCAAGTTGTATGGTCGCGTCGCTGTTCGAAAACCTCTTCTAAAACCGCAGAATAAGAAAAAACGGTTGCAGTGGGCTCTAGCCCATCGAGACTGGACCGAAGAAGATTTCAAAAAAGTACTTTGGAGTGACGAATCTAAATTTGAAATATTTGGTTCAAAAAGAAGAATTTTCGTTCGACGATCCGCCGAAGAAAAGATGATGCCACAGTGTGTAGTCCCGACTGTCAAGCATGGTGGCGGATCTGTTATAGTCTGGGGTTGTTTCTCAGGCTATGGGACTGGAAATCTGGTCCAAATTAAAGGAATTATGAAAAAGGAGGAGTATAAAGTAATTTTGGAGAAAAATGCTATTCCCTCCGGACTAAAGTTAATCGGCAAAGGAATTATTTTTCAACAAGATAATGATCCAAAGCATAGTTAAAAATTATGTAGGGGCTATTTAGACGAGAAACAGTCAGAAAAAGTGTTGGAAAACATGACATGGCCACCCCAAAGTCCCGATCTTAACCCCATAGAGCTTTTGTGGGAAGAACTTGACTGAAACGTTCGGGAACAATGTCCTTCTTCACAGCAGGCCATGTGGAATGCCTTAGAAGACAGCCGGAAGAATATCTCGCAAGAGACAATAAATAAGTTAATTGCTCGCATGCCAAGATTGGTACAACAAATAATAAAATGCAAAGGAACATATTTTGATGAAAAGTCTGTGTAAACTCTCTTGTTTGTATTATCTTTAGTAATTTAGTATTATCTTTTGTATTCGTAATTTTTTAATTTTAAATATTGTGTATAACATGGAAATAAAAACTGTATTTCATAATGATTTAAATATGTTGACTTTTATTTGTTTTCTTAATTTTTTTATAGTGATCTCAAACTTTTGACCGGTAGTGTAAATACCAATTTCTCATCAAGGCTTCGGACTACATTGTACGCATCAACCAATCTTGCTTGTCGTGACCATGGTTAGGAAAATGGTTGGATTAAATCATTGATTCCCAAAGTGGTCCAGGTGGACCCCCAGGGGTCCACGGTAGACTCGACGTACATGTAACACGGACGGACTTACATGTAAAAACTTGCATGTTCCATATTCAGTACAACGTGTCGTGACTTGCAAAGCGCCGCCGCACCGCTGCCGCCACCGCTGTCTGCAACGCTTGTTCAGACTTACAAAGGAAACGAAATACAACTTGTGTTTGTGCTTGGAATCTTACATGAACTTGTTTGATTCTTCACCAATATAAATACGAATGCGAAGGATAAACGTTACCTATTTGTTTTCGGAATTTCGAAAAGTAAAGTGAATCGATGTTAGTGTTTGCTAGTGTCGTAAAAAGTAAGTACTTATCTGTCAATTAATTTGTTATACATACTTTTATTTTATTTATTATTTATTTTACAATTTATTGTACACGTAAGTAAACCAAAAATGGACAAATTACAAAAATTATGTAGGTACAAAAGGTGAGGCTTATTCCTGAAAGAAATCTCTTCCAACGCAGCTGCGATAGGAGATATATTTTTGTTGTAATACATATATTTGTAATGTTTGCGTGCAGTAGGTACGTATTCTAAATTAAATACTGAACAGAGCTATAATTAGATACTTCCATAAAAGAACAGAAAGCCGAAAAAGATTGAACATTATGTCCTTACTTTATTAGTATTTTTTTTTATTTCCTGACTATGTATGTGGTGGTTCACTCAATCATTAAATATATTTTCATAAATTGTTCGTGTCTTTAAATACTCGTCGTAACGTGCATCAAGGTAATAAATAAATAATTAAAATCGCGGAGTTTTGATATGAAAGTATTCTTTAAAAGTATTTTAAATCGAATTTACAGAATATATCAAAGTCACCTGTACTTTGTTGAATTCATTGCTATAATTAATTAATCCTACTCAGTTAAAATATGCCATGCCATATCCTGTTAAATAAGGCCGTCTTAAAATTACTAAAACAAAGTTTTTTTTATTTACAGTTAGGTAATTGATATGAAACATGGCTCAATCTAAGAAGAAATGTCGACAGGACAGTGTTGATTATTTAAAATTTGGTTTCGTTCCATCAAAGGCAGACAAGCGATTGCCGATATGCCTTTTATGCAACAAAGTTTTGAGCAATGACTCTATAAAACCATCGAAGCTCGAAGATCATCTAAGAAGGTGTCATCCTGATAAAATAGGTAAAGATTTGAAATATTTTCAAACATTGAAAGTGAAATATGAAAAGAGAACCAGCGTGCACGGCATGTTCGCTTCAACGTCTAAAAATAACGATGATGGCTTGAGGACATCTTACAATATCTCATTACTTATAGCGAAATCTGGAAAACCGCACACCATTGGAGAACAGTTAATTTTAACCGCTATTGAAGAGGTTTTAAAAACTGTTCTGCACAAATCCTCATTTGACATACTCAAAAGAATTCCTTTGAGTAACAACACTATACAAAGACGAATTGATGAAATGAGCTCTAATATTGAAAGTTTCTTGTGCAATTATCTACAAACAACTCATTTTTCTATTCAACTGGACGACTCAACTTTACCTGGTAATGAAGCATTATTGTTGGCATATGTTCGATTTGTTATACACGAAGAAATTCATGAAGAGCTACTCGCGAAAACTTTGGAGACGGACACTAAAGGTGAATCAATATTTAATGTCCTGAGTGATTTTTTAGGGATAAATCGATTCCATTTACAAACGTTATTTCGTCGGCAACAGATGGAGCACCTGCCATGATCGGGCGATATTTACGGTCGGGTTTATAAGCCATCTTAAAAGAATTATACCAGAGGTAACTGCAATTCACTGTGTTATCCACCGACAACACCTAGTAGCGAAAAATTTGAGTGATAGATTGCGCCAATCGCTTCAATGTGTGATTAATGCAGTTAGCAAAATAAGAAGTATTGCATTGAATACGCGTTTATTTATTATTATATACGCGTTTATTATTTGCACAATTGTGCGATGACAATGATGACAACTTCCAACGATTGCTCTTACATACTGAACTTCAGTTCGAGGATATATATCAATGGATATATATCATGATATATATCAAATTATTTTTTATGATATGTATCAATATAAAGATATTTTAAAATTTTATATTATTGAGTAATTTTTGACGTTTGTTACTGTATTTCTACTTCCCAAATGTAGCTTTTGGCCGTATTGGGGCAGCCTATAATACTCCCCCCAATCCCATGCTGGCAAAACAGGGTGTCGTAAGACGCGACAGAAGCCAGCCTGCTTGGTGGTAGGATTTCACGTAATGATTATATTATCACTATTATTATTAAGTCATGAATAATATTACTGGTATTATTATCTTTCCGTGAAGCCTGCCTGGCTAGCTACCACCCTCCTGCTTGTGTCAGCCGCCAAACGACTCGTCGTGTTCCGGCTGGGGACTTGAAAGCCAGTTCTTTCTTTCTTACCTTCTCATTTCCTGGCCGACAACGCATCAGTGATTCTATTGGTTTTGCTGATGTCTATGGGCGACGGTGACCACTTACCATCAGGTGGTTCGTTTGCTCGTTTGTCGGCTTTTAACATAAAAAAAAACCTGGCGTTGGAGTAGAGTTAAAACATACTCCCTAATAGTAAGTTCTAACCCATAAATGGCAACACTTCTGCCAGTATAGATGGCGTCAGTCATGTCAGAAGGAATTTTGTTTTTTAATTTTATATGTGTTTACTAGCTGACCCGCCAAACGTTGTTTTGCCATATAAATTATTAATTATATATATCACTAATTATAATAATTTAACTAAAAATCCCTTAACGCAATAGAGTGTACAATATTTTTTGTTATCCCATCTTTAGCTAACACAAACAAACTGGATGGTTTTTTCCACTCGAGAGCATGCCACGTATAATTGTCCGTCTGAAAAACATGGTGTGATATGAATTAATGATAAATTTATTTGAAAATAACACTGAAATAGTAAAATGATAATTGTAAACGTCACTATTACGATTGATGCACAAACAATAATAATAATGGCCGGAAACTGTTGGTAGTGAGAAAAGAGATTTCATCCCTACTCCGTGCTGTTTACTAGGTCAGAAGTGACACCGGTAGACGCCTGGCGGGGATAACTGATCAAGTGATAATTAATCAGTTATCGACCTGGGTTGAAAATTATTGAATTACTAATATCGCTATTAAAAAATAAGGGTTGATGGTAGAAGGGTGAAAATTTTGGGTTGTACGTATTTTTTAATGCCATATAATATAAAAATAAAAAAAAATTGTCCATAAAATAAAAAATAAAAATTTGGGGTAGACCACCCTTATCACTTAGGGGTATAAAAATTGATAACAACCTATTCTCAGACCTACTGAATATACATATAAAATTTCATCAAAATCGGTCAAGCCGTTTCGGAGGACTATGGTAACTAAAACTGTGACACGAGAATTTTATATTTTAGATGTAATATATGTTTTTAGTTGCCTGATCTAAAAGATTTTATGTTTTGGTTTCATTTGTCTGACTTTAAGTACTTAAATAAATAAAACATTGAAAACATTTTAGTTTTTCTTTTAATAATTTATAATGTTTATGTTACACATATGCAAGTAGTAAACATAAATAATACAATAAAATAATAATATGGCTTTCATACAAAATGGATATATATCAAAATTTTGATATATATGGGATATATATCATAAATATATTTTGATAATAATATTTAATAATAATAATATTTTGATATTTATAATAAATATCGGATATTTTCGAACCCTGTACTGAAGAACGCTGGTTGTCGAAAGGTGCATGTTTCACAAGATTTTACTCACTTTTTGAATCAGTGTTAGAGTTTCTGGAAAGTAAAGATCCAGATTTAAAAGAAAACCTGATCAATTCGAAAGCAGATATCGCGTATTTGAGAGATAGATTTGTTCAAAAAATTTAATGACATTAACTTACAATTACAAGGGGACAGCCTCAATTTAATAAAAGCAAAGGGTGTAATATCAGCTTTTCTTGGAAAATTTAAATTTATGAAGCAAAATATTAGTCGGCGCGAATTTTCCCAGTTTTCAAACTTGTCACAGGTAGAATGCCTTGATGTGGATATTCACACATACGTTCAACATTTAATTGCCCTACTTGATGACTTCAAAATCAGATTTGAAGATATTCTGACGATGGAAGTACCACCATGGGTTATAAACGTAATTGGAGAATGTGATTTTACAAGAGGAGCTACTCGAACTTAGCACTAATGAGGAGCTGAAGGTGAAATTTAAAAGAGGATATCAAACATTTTGGTTGCAGGCAGAAATACCTGAAAAATATCCTGGACTGTGGAGAATTGCAAGAAAAGTTTTGATAGCGTTTCCGTCGTCATATCTTGTCGAAAAAGTTTTAGTGTCGGTACAAACCTTTGAACAAAATTAGAAACCAGTGAAAATTAAGCTCAAAGATTCCGTTACATACATACATATATAGATACAACCCGAGCTAATAAAAGCGTATTAAAAAAAAGGAGCAAATTGAATATCACAGAACGGGGAGATTTGCAATTTCCTAACAAAATTGAAATAAATAAAATAAGTGAAAATTGATTGGTTCCTTGTGCTGTGAGTAGATGTCAAAAAAGTGAAGTTGAATGGAATCACTTTTTTGATTGACCAACTTTACTTTTTTGACATCCACTCACAGCACAATCAATTAATTAACCAATCAATTCTCACTTTTTTTTTTCGAAAACTGTTAATTCGTGGATAGAACGCAGCCGCAACGCAAATTTCCATAGTTAGATCTAATCTTCACATTTCTTGTCAAGTTTTGGGAATATAGTAGAAATGTAGCTGCAGGGGGTCCACCTTAACCAGAAAAATTTTGAAAGTGGTCTATGAGAAAAATAAGTTTGGGAACTTCTGGTTTAAATGTATTTATATGTTCAGTGGACAATATGCATCTATCCTACTCAATATGTGTGATGTTAAGCAACACACTTAGCACTTACAACTACACAACAGCGTCCCCCACGCCGTCGTGGCAATATCGCGTCATACCATCAGCTGTACATACTACACCGACTGCAGCAATGACGCCATAGCCCAGTTCATCCAAAGGGCTGTGAATGCCACCAACGAGAGACTGGAGGACTACAACGTCTCAATGGCAATCCGAAACAGGGACCCAAAGGCTATAGACCACGCCAAACACTTAAAGGCGTTAGCGGCCTCCGTGAAGGACAGAAATATTTAAGATATACATTAACATAGCTTTAGCAAATTAATAAAAATATATGTACATAGTAATAGAGATTCTGTAGTTTTAAGTAATCCCAAGTGTAAAACCCTCGCTGAGGTAACCACTCGCTCGCAGGTAAAGCCGAACGGTGAAACCTGCGCACAAGTGGCGTGGCGTCAGCGAGGGTTCGCATCGGAGCGTAATCAAAAAATGTAAGAAAACACTAAAAAAGGCACGGACGAAAAGTCTGTGGAGCAGAAATTTCATTAATAAAAAAAAAAGTTAATACCCATAAGTCGAAAAAAACAACACTATAGATCATACAATTTTATTAAATTAAAAAACATCACAATTACATATAGCACAATTTCGAAGAAAAAGAAATCTGTGTGTATTTACACACACATAATTCCTTATGTAAGACGTAAGAATTTATACTTCTTTCTCGTAACATAACAAAAATAATTTTATCCAGCGTGCCAGTATTCTGGGCTTGTAAGAATTACTAGCTAACCACATAGTACCTTTATATACAGACTGCTCAATTTAAAAACAAATATCGAGGAAACGTGTATATTATAACGACACAAAAATAAAGAACAAATCAGTTTCCTTTAAATGCGCCTACCTGTTATGATTTTTAATTTTATAGTCTTTTAGATTCCATCATATACGGAATATTATCTTTTATAAATAGCAGATGGTACTATTTGTAATATTACATGTTTGGTTTAATGTCATGTATATAAATATAATTTATATTTGTATGGTACAGAAGTTACGGGGTTTGTGACAAGAAGACCATTAAACGGAAGATAAGATATCGAGCTTCGACGCTTAAGGTTGCAAATTAATTACGTATGTTTCAATTCTGCAGTCGATAAACGCGTAAGTTTATGACTTGTTTTGAACTGTTTAAATACATAACTCAACACAACATCAGTAAAACTGTTGCAACGCCGAGTGGTCTTAATATTATGTACATTAAACAACTTGTACAGCGCTAAATAAAATATTTCTACATCATAATTGTTACGGAAAGAGTAATGAATCTCATGTTTGTTACACAAATGGACTACAACTAATTAGATATTTTGTTTTGTTTTAATATTTAACAATTTATGAATAAAATACAACCCAAAATAAATAGATTAATTAAAAAGGTATGTTCCCTCATATTAAAAGGTAAGTCCCCTCATATATTTCGTAACAAAAGCTCAAACTATAAAGAAAAGTGTAAACTAAAAACTTAATTATTTTATATACTTAATTTCCATAAAAAATATTAATTTCGTTCCTCCACCTGAATCCAAGTTCCTCCAACAGCCTTGATAGTAAAAACCTGAGGGCTCAACCGAAGGGGATCCGAGGTCTTTTTGCATTTCAATAACTTGAAGTTGAGGAGGAGATTGAACAGTAGCACTTTCACTTCCATGAGAGCAAATCTTGATCCTAGAAGGAATAAATATTTTAAGAAAAATATCGGCTAGTCAAACCTGTCATGTGTGGATGTAATTGCCTACACACGGGGATTTCCCCTAACTGTCATGGAAAAAACATCACTGCACATTATTCTTACTATCGAATATTACACAACAATAAATGACGAAATCCGTACATTGAAAATATATACTACAATAAAAAAAACTTTAAAAATATGTCTATAAAAAATTTAAACAAATTCCAGCAACATGTAAACGTACCTTAAATGTAGCTTTAATAATTAAAATATTAAAAATAAAGATTATATGTGATAGATTATTGACAAAAGTGGGACAGATTCTAAATCATTGAGTCATTTAGGTGTTTTGTAAATACACTTATGTCATTTTTGGCTTCCACTTTGTTTTGAAAAGCTGCTTTACTTAAACAACTGCTCTTAAAAAAACTTAATTAGCTAGCTTTATTAGGTAATTAAACATAAATAACGGGATTAAAAACGGGTTATACATACAATCCTACTGACATCAACAGTTTGTTTTTTCATCGGTTATTTCAGTGTGATATTGTCCATTATGGATCATTAATGCAATTGTCTGACTAAATAATTTTTGGGATATAGGGGTAAATATCTAACGTATTTTAAAAAGAGATTTACTATCAGAAAACAAGGTTATCTATTTTCAGTTACTTATTAAAGTTGTCAAAATACACATTTACAGAACTCAAAACTTTACAAATGTGGACATAGAAAACTTTGATATTTTCAACTTTGGAAATATAATATTTTCCTTCAGATCCTACTTATCATTAATGGCAAACATCGGAAATAATTAATGACAACATTGACAGTACTAGTACGACTTACAAATGATGTATTTAGAATGACGGTATTTCATTACAGTTTTTTTTATTCGGAGACTATAATAATATTTCGTAAGCCTAAACTTATAGCTTAGATATGGACGAAAATATTCTAAAGCTATGCCTATATCCCCTTCATACAGCAACATGCTTGGTATTAATAAGATACTTCACTTACCTGGAAAGCTATCACCTGGCTTCTAAAAGCAATTATTAAACATTTTTAACATTCAATCGGCTATAGTATAGGGTAGCCAGTTGACAAGCTGCCGGTGACAAGGTGATGTATTTGGTGTTGCGGATATCAACGGTGCAGTGCAACGGTAACCAAAAGCTGGCGCGACTGTGCGTTTCTCAGCTACTAATGTTTCAACAGACTTACCAATGCAATTTCTGGGCCCAACTCCGAAAGGCAAAAATGTGAATGGATTAATTTTATGCTTGTTTTCTTCAGAAAACCTTTCCGGGTCGAAGATTTCAGGGTTCGGGAAATACTTGGGATCCATGTGCAAGGTATTGACCATGTTGTAAACGTAATCGCCAGGTTGGACCTACAAAAAGATAAATAAACAAACGTAGATACCACCACTAAGATTCCCTGTGGGTTTTGCATTGCGTTTGAAAACATACACGCGCCTCCTAATTTTTTAACATAATGAATCATATGAAAAACTAAATCATAAGCATACCTGAACACGTGACAACATACTGACCTCCATATTGTTCTTGAAGATGCGTTAAGGCCGTCAATCGCCACTTGGTCAGCATCACAGAAATATAAAATATCACAAAAATATAAAATAGAAGAGAAGTGACAAGGGGGCGTGTCATGTCAATATGATCATATCGCAAGGAAATGGCCGTTATTTATATTTGCAATCGTTTTTGTGTAAATATATCGAAATGCCGCTTCGTTTAGTGGTTTCAATAAATGAATATTTTTTCGTTTTCGTAGCGCTCTATCGACTTTATTATATTTATACATAATAAATTGCTTCTTAGCAATTGTTAAATTAGAAACTTGGTGAGTACAGAAGCAATTAATACATTGATAGCGATATTTCGAACCATTAATGTCTCGAGTGGGACGGCCGCCGCATACTTCGTCCATGCTCTTGCCCATGTGATGAGGTGCACGAAAATATAATTTATAGGTTATCGATAATATTTTCGTCTAAAATGACTTTTATAATATAATAACTAAAGATATTGATGTTTTTTTATGATTTTACCGAGTAAACAGATACACTAACAACTAATATATATTGTATATACAACTCTATTTTAATTGATTGGAGTTGATAATTAAATATAATTCAAATATTATATTTATCGGTAACGAAGGCTCATAAAATATTTTTTCCACCTAGTTTGAATAGAGTTTACATTGTCATTGCCTATTTTCAGCTTCCTAACTTAACCTAAATGTTGTCAACAACCAAAAACAAGTAAGTACTTACAATACTAAACTTGAATTCGTGTTTTCAAGTCATATCGCATTACACGAATTAGTATTGTACACTGATGTTTAAGAGTTCATATCTATTGCTTTTTGTTAATCGCATACGTGTGTTGCGGCACGTAGTGGGGACATACTGAAGACACTCGGTTCTCATACATTTTAAACTATATGGCATATTTACCCTCTTGTAATATTTTTGGTTAGCATAGTGTATAAAAAGCCTTAAATCTGCATAATAAATAAGTAAATAAACATAATATGTTTATATTACTATTAAATTTAAGAAGAACCAATACTGGAGTGTGTACACTTTATTTACACATAATTGTCTGTACCAACTAGTGATCCACCTGGGACACATCGCTCGACATTCAGTCTATTCAACTCGGCTAAACAGACCTCCAAATATAAAAATATAGTCCAGTGTAATTGCAAAAATTACATTTTAATTTTTTATTGATTTCTTATAATCGAATAATCAATAAAGATCCACTACTTCTTTTAATACTTATTAATCAGAAAGTTAACATTTAAAAATTCCTCAATTAAACATTTAAAATTTTTTTTTATTTCAACTACATTACGCACCACATAAGGCTTCCCGCCCTCCCTGGGTGGGGGCAACTCGTACGCTTTAGTACACTCCCTGTCCAATATCAGCGCCACAGACCATTTTCGGAACACTTCTGTTGGGATTATAAGTTAATACTAAACTTTTGTCACTGGACATCGAATCTAACAATAATACAAACAAAATTTTAAATAACAATATCGTTTAAAATATTTCCCTGTAACTGTGTATTTTATCAGTAATTTAATCAGATTTTTAGATTCAGCAATCAAAACATTTCGATGTTTGGCAGTATATAAGGTTAATAAATGCTATATTGAATTATGCTGTTGAATATATCTTTAAATTATATAAGATTGACATGGAAAGTATACGCAGGTTAGTTAAAAAATAATTAATTAAATAATATTATAGCAATATTTACAGGGTAACTTTAGTACCGACTAACGTCTTACCGTTTACAACGCAGTCCAAATATTTTAGCTTATTCAATCCTTCAAAGGTGATCTCGCCGTGTTGTTTCGTGTAGCTTACTAACTCGTGGTACAATTTCTCCTGGACATCAGGATGCAGGGTCAACTCGTGAATGAGCATAACTAGAGTGGATGCGGTGCTCTCGAAACCCGCGGCGAAGAATATGAACAGCTGCCCTGCGAGCTCGTCGGGTGTCCAATCTAAATACGAAAGAGGCTCTTTAACGAATTAAGTCTCTCCAAATAAGGTTCAATTTATGTGCGAATACTTAAGTCTCGAGTCGATTTAATCTATTTTACCAGTGATACATCTTGCTGTACAACGGACAAGGTAACGGCGTTATATCGTTCTTATTAAAGATCTCTATGCCGACCAGTTTAATCCTTCAGCACTAATGTATTACGGTAAGGTTCATACGTGCTTGGATAGCTACCATTCTATTTCTAGAAACAACCGTGAAATATTTTGAACTTGTGTCGGTTGCAGTGTTGCAAAGCCAGCTAAAAGCGAGCGCTGGACTTCTTGTTTACTGTGAATACGTTAGTATTGCCTTTGTGGTTATTGATGTTCATAGATCGCGATCTATTGAGATTTCTGAAAGAAATTTGTGATTCAAGAAATGAAAATAAACTTTATAAAAATTAAAATCTCGGATATTACTGCACGGTTGTGTACCACCGTACACACTTACTATCAACTATGTATCTCGTCTGATGTATGCTACTATCATAAATACCATGCAGTTATATTCGAGATTTAAATTTTTATAAAAGTTTATTTTCATTTCTTGTAACGCAAATTTCCTTAAGAAATCTCAAAGTAACTTTCCCTAGCGCAAGAATATACAACGCTACACTACAGTTACTCTACATCTACTCTACTCTACTCTACAAGTTTGCAATATACATAGATATTAACAGTAATTCATCAATGTCTCAAAAATGTTATATCTCCCAATCCATTCCTTGCCAAAACATGTTTCTAATAATAAAATTAACAACATCATTAGACGAATACTTTGAGAAGCTAATTCTGCTGTCAAATAAGTTTCAGTTTTGATCTGAATATGTTTAGTGAAATGACAAATTGGGTGCACCATCTTTATGAGTGCTGAAAGGCTTGAGTTTGCAATAAACTAAAACAGTACTACTGTGGATATATTTTGAGGTTGGTCACAGGCTGCACGTGCTACTAAACGTTATAGTTCGATTACACAACACTTTGTTGCTTCAGTACTAATAAGAAACATTTAAACAAATAAAGGTTTAATAAATATATTCACAACTAGTAAATCATCCTCGCTTATTTCAGAAAAAAAACGCCTTATGCGTAAAAATAGCCCTGTTTCAGCACTGAGTTTTTCTCCTACTGCGCATTAAAAATATATTAATTTATAACTTTTTTATATAAGGACGGATTGAAAGTGCACTTTAAAGGTTAAGTGGTATTTATTGCAATACTTAGTGAAAATCATAACGAGGTTTAGCCGTTTTTAACATTAGTGCGCACAATCGCACATTCACGCGCACAAAAATTCTAACAACTATTGTTTTGGGTTCTATTCCGTTAATAAACACCCCTGTTAATAGTTTTTATCATATATCCTTCACGTACAGAAAGCGATCACTGAGAATTTTATTGTGGGTCATAGATATAAGAAAAACTTTAACTTACTTCTGGATGTTGTTTGAGGTTTGAATGTATCGCCAACTATAGCTATGTGATCTGCGTCTTCCGTTTGTGAATTTGTGTGCTTCAGAGATCCTGCAATGTAAAAATATTTAAAATCAAATACAAAGTGTTATTTGAATAATGTTTGTTTCCGATTTTCAAGTAATATTTATTTTTCTTTACCATTTTAACGCTAATAACATACTTCAACCTGAGCAATATGCCATTAATAAGCATTGAGACATTGCATTTTTAAGTGATCACACATCATTTATATTTATAACGAATAGGATTACAAGAAATCTTTCCTATATATCATTTTAGTTTACTGTAAATATTATTTTTTCAATCTAAAAAAGAGGAAACATGTGGAATTTATACTAACAAACATATAAAAAAGTAAAAATGCCTTAAATTAAACAAAGAAACACTAAATATGGAACAATCCAGACTTATTGGGTGTTACCATAAATCGTAAACTTGGTGAAGCATCCATACATATATCCGCACTCACCTTTAAGTCAATAGGTGAAATATGCTACAAATATTAGAAAAATAAGACAGTTTACTAACGTAGTCTCCACTAGATTTGTTTGTCGCAGCATCAACATTATGGCGACATCTATTGGAAACGTGAAGCAGCTTCTGACTGCTTGAGTGTGGTCGCTGACAGTGGTGACGTTTGTCAGTCTGAACAGTTTGGTCGTTTAACAGCCAGACGGCTTGTTATTGCATTTTGTGACGTCACATGTAAACTCTATAAAGCCGGCTGATTCCAACTACCTTCACAGTTCCGATTCTGCTCTCGCAGCGAACGGACACCCTCTGTCTGTTGTGAGTCTGACTCGGATCAACCCGACATACTCTCGAGTAAGTCACTTCCATTTTTTCGATTAATTTTCTGTGTTGTCGATACTCGTTTCGACCGCGACTTACTTGTTGTCTTTTTAGTTCTTTTATTGTGTTGGCAATAACTAAGTATCCGAACTATTGCGATTTCAGCTGGTGGATACCTTGCGGTGCCAAGGATGCCAGCTAGTGTTGACCCGGTGCGCTTCTCAGTCCTCTCGGACTGAGAAAAACCGGCAGACCCGATCCCACTGCACTGAGCGGGTGAAGGGTGAAGGTTAGTGGCTATTTTCCGCTAGGGATAGTCACTGTTCTCGTTCTGTTTTAGTTTCCTGTCGCCGCTCCCTGCCATCGGCAGGGAGGCTCCTGTAGGATGATCCCGTCCGAGTTAGGTTTATTTCCATTAAGTCGCATCCTCGAGGTTCTGTCCTTCTACCTGAAAGCGTCTCGCGATGAGAAGGCAATCCTCACCCATCTTCGGGCCCTCGCGCCCCAGACCGTCTCGCCCGCGTCCCCTGACACCTCTCCCGCCCATGATGTAGAATTCTCCGATGCAAACTCCGTTTCTTCCCGGAACAGGCCCATCAAATCCGATAGCTCGTCCCACGAGGTTTCCGATGACGGCACCGTCATCCCGTCGCAGTCCGACGACCAAGCCTTCCAACTGGTAGAGCCCAAGCGTAATAAGCGCCTTGCAAAACGCGTCGCCAAAGAGTCCCCGGAACTCCACTAATGTCCCTAGACACCAGCGCCCCAACCACCCCGTCCACCTCTTCTAAAACTTTCACCAACTGGGAAAGCTATAGAAAACCGCTCATCGCAGGCTTTGATGCCCCCATTTCACCTCTTGCTATCTGCTCCGACTAGTTCGTTAGCACGGAAAAGATAGACACAGCGGTCAACACAACCGTATGCCCTCTCACATATCGAATCGGTGGAGGATGAGGTCCGTAAAAAGAACTCTGTCCCTATCACCGCCGATCCCATCGTAGTCTCCGTTGATGACGTCCAGTCCATTATCCACGGATTGAAACCTCGCAAAGCCCCAGGAGCCGATGGTATTTCTAACGTCACGCTCAAACATTTCCCCGAGCAGGTTATCTCTCTCTTAGTTCTCATTTTTAATGCCTGCTTGCGTCACTGCTTCTTCCCATCTGCTTGGAAAGAAGCAATCGTAATAGGAATTCTCAAACCCGGGAAACCACTGAATATTCCATCTAATCACCGCCCCATCAGTCTCCTTAAGGCTATGGGGAAAGTACTCGAAAGAGTCTTCAATCTCCGTTGACAAATCTTCTCTTTCTAACGAGCGAACATCGACTCATCATCCCACAGCAGTTCGGCTTTCGTGCAAAGCATTCTTGTCCTCAACAAGTCCACCTAATAGTGGAGTACATCCTGAGCGATTTTTATCCTTAACGTAAAAAGATAGTCGCTGTCTTCTTTCAAGATTGCCAAGGCTTTTGACAAAGTCTGGCATGGAGGACTAATCTACAAACTTCATCTACTTCCATCGTGCCTTCCAGATCACGTAGTCCGCATAGTGGCTTCCTATCTCCAGGACCGCTCCTCTTGTTTCAGAAACAAAGGAGTCCTCTCTTCCCCACGTCCGCTAGCGGCTGGGGTTCCACAGGGCTCAGTGCTCGGTCATTTACTATTTATATCATACATTAACGATATACCCATCCTCATTAATGGTGTGCAACTCTCACAATTCGCTGACGACACTGCCCTCTATTACCAGGGTCAGAGGTTGAACTCAGTCCTCATCAGACTCCAACACTCGGTCAATGAGCTAGGAAAATGGTTCTCTAAATGGTCCATCGAGGTTGCTCCGAACTCCTGTTAGGCTCCGGTAAGCCAAAGGGGGTTGGGCGACCACACGGTCAAAGATAATAATGCGGCGTACGCACTGTACGAGTCAGTGATCCGTTAGCGCTGGCCAGCAACGCATCTCATACCAGTCTGTAGCTATTGTAACGAAGTTCGGTTGGTGATTGTGATTAATTTCCTGAAGGCTTTCCAGCAGACCGGAGCGCAGAGAACCCGCAACCGTCAGACTCAGGTAGGCTTTGCTGTGTGCCAGACAGTGAGATTCCGGACACTCATTACAATTGTATCCCATTGGAAACCAGACCGGGAATTATAATGCAGTCCACTAATTATTCTATTGCACAGAGGTAAATGCGGAGAAGAACTCCGTGGTATGTTTCCACCATAAAATCAGAAGTAGACTCGATGATCCACATATCCGTTTGTTAGACACCCCTGTCCCCTGGAAGCCCAATGCCAAATACTTGAGTGTGACTCCAGGCTCACCTTCAGGCCCCACGTCCGAAAGGTGACAAGTTCCGCCCTCTACTACATGAGCCGCCTCAACAGCTTGTTGGGGAGGCACAGTAAAATCTCCCTCAGAAGCAAGTGAACGCTCTACAAAGTTTGCATACGACCGGTTATGTCATACGCCGTCCTTGTCTTCGCACACGCGGAACCCAGTGTCCTCTACCCAATCCAAATAGTCCAAAACTCTTCTGTAGGATGGCAACCAACGCCCACTGGTGCGTTAGGAAAGCCGGAGGCCGCACGGCCAAAGCCATTTCACATGGTGTTTAGTGGGTAGGCACTAGATGAGTCCCACATAACCAGCCTAGCCGACTGCACTGGTATTTTTTTTTATGTTAATAGTCGACAAACGTGCAGACGAGCCATCTGATGGTAAGTGCCGTCGCCCATGAATATCAGCAAAACCAATAGTATCACTGATGCGTTGTTGGTCAGGAAATGAGAAGAAGGTAAGAAAGATAGAACTGGCTCTCAAGCCCCCAGCCGGAACACGACGAGTCGTTTGGTGGCTGACTCAAGCAGGAGGGTGGTAGCTAGCCAGGCAGGCTCCACGGAAAGATAATACTACCAGTAATAATATTAATGACTAAATAATAATATTGATAATATAATCTTTACGCGAAGCCCTACCACCAAGCAGGCTGGCTTTTGTCGCGTCTTACGACACCAAATTTTGCCAGCATGGGATTGGGAGGAGTATTCTAGGCCGCCCCAATACGGCTTAAATACGGCATGGTATGCATGAGGATTCACCATCCTCCTCACGTAAGAGGGGAAACAAGAAACTACCTTCGCTCATTACCTTGTCGAACTCGGTAGGGTGACGTTCCTTGATTTTGCGATCGACACAATCTGCGAGCGGTTGTGTGGACAAACACCACGTGTCATCGAACTCACTACGTTTCTAATCTTGATTAATCTAATTAATCCTTGAGTCGATGTTTGTGCTATGGATTAAATGAACAATTGTATAAAGGGTAGCGAATATTATTTTGGATCTCCAACATGGCCGACCACTCTGATGACGAGTTACCCGTTTCATACCCCGTCATATTAGTCTCCTCAATTTTAGTTATAGTACTTACCATTTTAAGGTTTGTTTAGCATGGGCGCTCGAAACATTTATGTTTATATAGTATTCTTACAAAAAAAATATATTACACACAAGCGTGAGTAATATATTTTGCTTGGTGGTAGGGCTTCGCGTAAAGATTATATTATCAATATTATTATTAAGTCATTAATATTATTACTGGTAGTATTATCTTTCCGTGGAGCCTGCCTGGCTAGCTACCACCCTCCTGCTTGAGTCAGCCACCAACAAAATATTTACATAATTATAGTCGGATCCCTTACGCAAAGTGCAGCGGTTTTTATGGGGTTCGGTTTACTGTAAAAAAATACATTTATAATGAAATATCAGTTTTGATTCGGGATTTACTCAAGATAATTTTAAAGCGACGTGTCAAAACGTAGCTTGAAGATACTGAGTACTGTTGTATAAATTGATACATAAATGACAAAAATATGCGAAATAAAAACGCGGCAACCGTTTCCGCGCCATTTATAATCACTCTGCAATCGGTACTTATTAATTTTAAGATGTGGTGATTACTTTCTTTTACCACGTCTTCTTCTCAATTATAAAGTTAAAATCCGTTTTAAAACCTTAATAAAAACAAAAAATTTCGTGCACAAAACTATCAACAAAATATCTTAATGATTAAATTATTTTCATTTTTTATACAATTTATCACTTAAATTCATTAATAATGTAGATATACTGTAAATAACATTACGGTTGAAGACAAACCTACCTTTAGAAGCTTCCATGAGGAGTTGAATCATGTCCGGTCTTTCAACGTTGTTCTGCATTCTATGTTTCATAGTGGTGGAGACGATGTTATGGAAGAATTTAGACACTCTTTCGTGAAATATTTTGATTTTCAGAAGCTGCACGTAATCACAATAGAAATGATTAGGTATAACGTAAAAAAAGAATGAGAGAAATATTTTGATTGGCTGGCCCTACTGCATTTAAAACTAAAACACTTTTAATTAAACAGTTATTTGAAGGACGAAAGAAATTTTTGATCTTCAAACAAATTTATAAATAAATTAAACTAACTTTAATTCTAACCTTAATTATGTAACTTCGTTTGCGATGTACATATTGGCGTTCGATTATGAAATCAGCGGTTTCATAAAATATTCGATGAATAAAATGAGACTGACGATAAAAATATTCCATGACACGCTACCATTTTCAAGAAACAATCTTATGGTTTTATGAAATAGTTAATTCTACGATCTGGCCGCGACGTTTTTATATTCGTAAGTATTAGGTCTCACAGAAATCATTTTTCATCTAACCTTACAAATTGAAGGGAACATAGCACTAAGGAAGAAGTAGAATCGTTGTAGTGGCGTAAAGATGAACAACGTTTGTCCAGTCTTGTAAAACTCATTTTCCTTATCCCTGACAGAATCAACTTGGAGACCAAAGGCAGTAGAGGCGATGACGTCATTTGTGTACCGACGCATCAGATCATCGATGTCTATATCTTCTTTCAGGTGTGCTGAGAATAGAAAAGTTTGGTTAATTCACCTAAAGCAAAAGAATAAAATACACAGTAAACAATACTATGGCGCAAAGATACCCTCAAGTAATCCTATCATACAGTAAAAACTTGACCTCGATGGCTAGATGGAAGTATTTGGAAAAATGAAAAGACAGTAAAATCTTTGTTCTCATTTGAATAAGGAGGTAAACAAACTACTGGTTTAAAAGCCGGAAATATATAATAATACGGGATTTACATTAAGTACTTTAAAGTGTTATCAAAAATATTTTATTATCATCTCAACACCATCCCATCATCGCCATCACTGCGACCATCTCGTCATCACTGCGACGTTCCTCTTATAAAAATTACGTTCGTAAATTGAGAATATTATAGACGACTAATTGACATGGCCACAAAAGTGACATGTCTTATGGCGTCACAATGATATTATGTTGACCGCATAATAATTCTTTTAAAACACTTTTTAACCTATAAATACATAGGTTAAAAAAAAATTTGAAATTGAATTGAAAAAAAAATCTTAAAAAACAGACTTGAATATTGTATGAAAAAATTGCCAAAAAGAGTGTGACTGAAAATAATGTTGTTCTGATTAAATTCTAAGCAAGCATTATACGTAAATTTCTCTTTTTCTTGTGCGAGTAATCTGAAAATTCGTCCATGGTATTCTGTGTTTATGGTTATGACACAATGCCTTTTAATGTTTTAACGTATTATGACATTTTATTCAATAACAAAACACTATTTATAATAAACGATTAAAATTATTGTGATCCCCATTGCAATAACGATGAACCAACAGGTTTCCGATGTGCATAATTTGTGGATGCTATTAAAGTATAATTATATGGTAATCGATGTTATAAATGAAAAAGAAATGGTTGAAAAATAATCAAAATTAGACAATGTAATTTAAAAAAAATTTGTTAATAACTATCTTATAACAAAGGTTGTTATTTAGCAGTCCTCTCCTCTGGGCATTACACGAATACCCGTAACAAAATCGGTAAACAATTGATATTAAAGGAAAATTCCAGCTTTGATCATTATAATGTTTAATATTTTTATTTTGCTTAATAAATGCTACAGACATATTTTGTAATCAGACTGTTTAAATAAGTTACGGAAGAAAGGCAATTAATTCCATGGCGCGTCCATGGTCATACAAATTTTATTTGCTTTGTTTGTTTATCCGATCCGGGGGTTGAGGGGTTTCGGCTGATTATAACAAATTGAATTGAAGCAATCGAAAATAAGAAATCGTAAACACTTGTTATGTTCAACATCTTCGCAATTTCATTAATATTTGCGTCTGTTTGATATAAAATTCATTATAAAGATTAAATTTGTCGCTGTTAAAATTTAATACGGTAATAGCTTATTCCAGATATTAATAGAGGGTTTGTTAGTTAATGCGTTTTACCATCAAGGGCTACATCGTCATTTACCACCAGGTTGTAGTCAAATATTGACTTATAGTAAGTAAAAAAAATATAAGCCTCAAGTATTTTTGGTCTACTAATACATATGATGAGCAGGAGTTGTCGGTCATACCATTATTCTTGCAGATACAGAATGTATTTTTTTTATAGCACCCGATGTAAACTGTAAACGTATTTCTAATGTCTTTGGAATTTTCAACTTTTCAATGAGATCTCATTGCAATTATTAAAATAATTATTTTTTTACGTGTTTTCGTGGCAAAGTTTAAAAAACAGTTACATCGCTGACTTGGAAGGCAACAACCCTGTTTGTGAATGTTCATAGGACTCACAATTCGTCGACTCCTTTATCAATTTTTAACGTAAAATAAGTTCAACTGCATATTTATAATAGCGTGATTTCAAAGTCAGTACAAAACGATCATCTAGTTTCACGATTTTTAAAAATCTGAGTCTCCTGTGTTCAGTTTAGCATTCTTAGGGCGTACCTAGAGCAATAATAAAGCTAAGCTGAAGTAACAAGTTTATTGTATGGAGAAGACCAAAGACTTTTTTATCATTAACTTAATGTAGTAAGCAAAGGTTACCTTTTTCTGAATCTTTTGAAATTGTTAAACACAATTCTAATTCATACAATTAAAAGAAACAGATCCCAAAGCAATAAATTGGACAATGTTGAAGCTTATTAAGTACCTGATATAAATGGCAAACGTGTTTTTCAAGTAGGTACGAATGCCATTTGTAAACGTAAATCGAAGTTTGTTTTACATAAAATAACTTGATCCTGCTGAATTCCTGCGGTCCTAGCGGTCACGCAAACCTACTATTCCAATAATTGCCATTTGTATTTGCTTCAAACTTTATCACAAACGTAATGTTTCGTGAACTGCCGATCTTTGTTGAACGTGATCGATCCCATTTCACCATGGTTGCTAATTAATATCTTTGACAGTATTTAAAAATAAGGCGTTTTATGAAAACTTCTTTTCATAAATCCCCTCTGAGGAATCATGCCATCAAAAAATATGGTTTCGATTACGAGTATTACAAGAAGTATGAACCGCATACATAAGATATAAGTAATTTGTTTAAAAAGAATACCGTCTTGAAATAATGTAATTTTTAATAATTACATAATGACACGAGTCCACTAGGTCACGGATTTTTCCTTAAGATTGAGGAGAAGTAAAGCATACTTAACCACGCCGCTCTAACGATAACTTATGAAAGTTTATTGACATATATGGCTACTTTCATCAAAATTTGTCTAATGTCATAGCATCGTCTGCTCAAAGGGATAAACCAAAACTTTACTTTGTAAAATATACCACAACAACACTCAAGTAATTTTATTTAAAAACCCATTGTTATAACAGCTCTTTCATGTGTCACCCATATAAAACTCTGTGGCCTCTTCTATGCGTTAACGTTATTTGAGACCAAAGCAGGAGTTACAAATACACAGGTCCCGTAACATTTTACAATCATTTAAGACCTTCACAACAAACCCCAATCGCCTTTTAGTTAATATACGGTAACAAAAAATGACGTGTTAACTAATAACATATAAAAATATACGTACCCTTTAAATGTTTCACAATATTGCTGCTGATTTCCACCATGAAAGGCAGCATGTGTCGCATCTTAGAGCTGGTGAACGCTGGACTTAAAGTCGTCCGCATATCTCTCCATCTTTCACCTGGTATGGAGATAAATAAATTATATTATATTATATATAACCCTGTAGCACTGTTACTAATGATCCTGCTTGCCAAGAAATGTTTCAGCATAAATTTTCGACCAATGCGTCCTTTTTATGTGGAAAGCTGAAAAAATTGAATCTTTTCTTATCTTTTTTCATTTTATCTATTTAACAAGTAAAAAACTACATTTTATTTACACCCCTCATCTTATTTTTTTAAGAACCCGATAATATTTTACGCATCAGTGAAGGTAGACCGACATTTCACAAACACTGATCACAAGTGCCATCTCATATTGTTTTAAATAAGGAAGTACTTGAACTAGTGAATTCTAACCACATTTCTTGGAATCACTATAGACTCACGTAGTCGTGAGTCATTGTAGTCAATGGAGTCCTCATATTGAAATCTTGTCAGGGAAACTTAGCTCTGCTGCCTACACTGTTAAGAAAGTGAGGCTCTTAACGGACGTAGAAACGGCAGGATTAGTTTATTTTAGCTACTTTCACAGTGTGATGTCTTATGGTCTGTTGTTGCGGGGCTCAGCTGCAGATATTAAGTCGATTTTTATATTACAGAAAAGTGCAGTACGTGCCATTTACAGCCTCAGGCCTAGGGATTCCCTTAGAGATCTCTTTAAAGAAATTGATATATTAACTGTAGCATCAGAATATCCTTTACATAATACACACACCGGCAGAATTAGCGGAACATAAAAAAAGGGATATTGTCAAATAGTTAATTTTATTTTGAAACAAATAATAATTAAACACGAAACATGAATTAAATTGACATGTTTTCATATCAATTTGCAACACCATACATAAAGTTTAATGAAAAAAAAAAACAAATTAACCAAAATGCATTTTTCTTCGATATTGTAATGACAGAGAAACATTTGAAAATTTAAAATTTTCTGATGGTTCATAATTAATTAAATGCATGTTTAATAACGAGTGTTATTAAATTAATATGAAAATATGTCAATTTAATTCATGTTTCGTGTTAAATTATTATTTGCTTAAAAATAAAATTAACTATTTGACAATATCCCTTTTTATGTTCCGCTAATTCTGCCGGTGTGTTTATTATGTACGTTAAAAAATACTCTGATAGTTTTTTTAGGAAGAGTAATGTTCACAGTATTAATACTAGGAGTAAGGCTAAACTGATTGTTCCAAATTTCAGACTAAGGAAAACTGGTGGCTCTTTCATGGGTAGATGTGTAAATATTTATAATAAAATTCCATTACAATTGATAGAAATGCCATATTGTAAATTTAAAACTCACGTCAAAGGCGTTCTTTTGCGGAAAGATTATTACAAACTTGATGATTACTTTCAGGATAAGACTGCTTGGATATGAGTTTATTTAAATGCGTTCTGTAACTGTGAGTAGGAAAAAAACTCCTCGGGAGTTTCTTGCCGCTTCTTCTTCCGAGACCACTCACAGTAGGGATTTGTACAGTACACAGTAGCGGTGGCGTAGTTTGACGTTCGAAAAGTGTTTGTTTGTAAAAGTGTTTTTTCGAATATTTCATTTCATTTCACTGTAATTTCTTACCTTCTTCCCTGGCCGACAACGCATCAGTGTTACCTTTGGTCTTACTGATGTCCATGGGCGACGGTGACCACTTACCATCAGGTAATCAGTGTGTGTGTGTGTGTGTTTTGTATATGAAATATTGTTACTATTATTATTATTGTTAATATTGTTATTATTACCATAATTATCCTGTTCTTGTCCATAATCTGTTTTCGCCGTAGCATGTCATATTCATTCATTGAATTATGTGCGAGCATTATTTATACTAATAACCTGATTCAACTGTGTATCTGTGTTCTATTTATAATGTCCCCTTCCAACTTTTTGCCTTGAAGACCAATTAAACTCAAAGTGGGAACATCTCAAAGATATAAAACGCTTCCCAATTCTGTAAGATTGCGTTCCTCCTCAGTCACCGGTTGATATTATTTATAACGTGATAAAAAGCCAAGAGTATAATTATATGTATATGTTATTTTAATATACAACTAATGTGTAACAAGTTATATCTTGATTCTTTGACACTGTTTCGCAGACGTGCTTCACATATAGGTAAAGAAGTGGTAAAAAACTATTCAGCACTTTTTTTTTATTATTACCATATATAGTAATTACACAGAAGGCTCCTAATAGTATTTACAGTAGTATATAAGCGTATAGTAATCGTAATCGATATTAAAACTTCGCTGAAAATCATCAAAATCTATTCATTATACAAAAAAGACTATATCGTAACATCTAATCCAATTAATAAAACGACAGGGTCCAGAGATATAACATCATATTGCCGGAGTAATGCCTTACAACTAACTAGGCATATTCAAATAAACAGTTTAACAGTAATTGGATTGCCTTTTTTTCCATACTTTCCGATATGCCTATAAACGTTCAAAAGTCTCACTCTGGGATTTCCTAATTGCCATGAATATTTAAAAGAGTAATAAGTTAACACTTTCGGTGCTGCAAACAACCGTAACCAATTTCATTATATGGCACATACCTGCTCCATACAAATTAAACCAACGTTTATATACGTTCAATATTGCACACGTGTACTAACAAAACTGAATATGGCACAACCATCAGCACACGTCGACGTTAATTAAAAAATATATACATAACATAATATACACAAAAATATTCATAATAAAACTTACTTTATGCGCGACTAAGTACGGCACGAGTTGCACAGGGGGACGTAAATAGGAGTTGTGTATGTTTGCGTAGGTAGTAATGTGCACGTGAGAGCCCTTCACAAATTGACTAACCTAATTTTGTAGTATGGCGGTAGTGGTCTAAGAAATTTTGGCGATACGGCGCAATGAAGTAACTAACCAATATTCTTATGAGTTGCTGACGTTATAGAATGTAGCGTCAAATAAATATTTGTTTTACCTGACGTAGTCGCACGTTGTGCCACGACACATGCATTGATTTCAACGTGATAAAACGTTGCACCGCCGAAAGTGTATCAAATATATTTATTTGTTAAGAAAAAGACCATTATTTGTAAAACAAAGAAATTCGGATAAATCATTAATTTGCTTTGATTTATTTTTGCACAAAATAATAATAAATGTAAATTAATTCAAAGGTTATATTGTTTACAGAAAGCAAAATGACCAAAAGTGCTCTTCCCATAACACTTAAACAGCGATTTTGTGCCAATGGCTATCACAACAGCAATTGTCCGCAAAACTGCGCAGCGCCCAGCAGTAGCTACAATCACCCGAGTGAAGTTACAGAGCCTTGATTAACTCAAAGTAGGAACAATGCTTCGTCCGGCGTCTGACTCCCTTCTGAATCTATAACCGTTTTTGCACGTGTTTTTATACTTGTTGATTGGGGGTAGGAGTGTTTTAGTTTGCATTAAGGTATTGTTTTTGAGTACTAACCGATGTTTAAGGAATAACGGCGCATATGACACAAATGTTGATTAACTTCTGACAATCTAATAAGTTACATAGCACAGAATGCTGGGGAGGCGGCCATTACAGAAAAATACACAGACCCGTCATAGTGTCTGCGCGCGCGTCTCACTTGTTCTTGTGGAACCGCGCAATACGAATTCTGATTGTTATTTTTGTCAAAATGTCACGATTGCCTCTCTCTGTTACGATTACCTCTATGCTTGCGA
This sequence comes from Megathymus violae, assembly GCA_003671415.1. NCBI lineage: Eukaryota > Metazoa > Arthropoda > Insecta > Lepidoptera > Hesperiidae > Megathymus > Megathymus violae. The sequence continues at coordinate 1,014,799 of PDGT01000055.1, forward strand.
AGGTGCTGGAGCGCTTGATCAATACGCAGCTCCTGAGGCACCTGGAGGACCACCAGTTGATTAGCGACCAAGAATATGGTTACTGCCATAGTCGGTCTGCTGCTACCCTTCTAATCTACTTCACACACCGGTGGGCTCAGGCCTTTGAAAGCAACGTGGAGGCTTTGGCTGTTAGCCTAGATATTGTCAAAGCTTTTCATGCTTTTGCATAAAACTCTTCTCGCGAAATTTCCGTCTTACGGTCTTCCTGAAAGACTATGCAAAAACGCGCAAAACGAACGGTCAACGACCCGGGAATCACTAACAAATTAGAAGCTTTAAGTCTTCCGAGAGGAATTGGCTGCCTTTCCGTGTTCTACAGACTGTATAATGGTGAGTGCGCCGAGGAACTGTTTCGAACGATGCCGACAACTTTCCATATTTACACTATGCGTCGAAGATTGAAATTCAACCCATATCATCTAGGACCGTGGCGATAATCATCAGTCCGATTTTCGCGATCTTTTCTACCGCATACGTGTAAGCTGTAGGATTCTTCGGACCTTCGGAAGGCTTCAAGAAAGGCGTAAAAATAGCTCTCCTTCAGGGCCAGCGATGCATGTGCGACTTCTTGTGAGTTGTACATGTCCATAGGCGTCGGTGAATGCTTAACATCAGGTGGCCCGTCTGCGTTTTCGCTAGTCCTTAATTTATAAAAAAAATAAGTACCTTTCATCATGATCAAGCTGTTACCAAACAGCGGTTCGATTTCTTGGGTGAAGAATGGCTTATGATCCACGAAGTGATCGTGGTCTTTCACTGTAATATTCTTTATCAGGTCAGGGTCTTTGATGAGGAGGATCGGAGTCGTCGCTTCAATGTAGCCCACGTACCTTCAAATAATGTTTATTATTGATACAGAACTAGCGAGTAGACATACAACCAGCTTTACTGCAGTCCATAGACAGTTTCTTCATAGTACGAAAAAAGAATACAAATTTATCAAACGCGACTCGCTTAATAAAATAGATCACAAATGGCCCTCGCCCGTAACACGACATACCCGAGACGCAAGCGACCTTAAATTTTGCGCCTTATCTCAATCAACAATATCCAAGTTTAGGAATACATCTTCAGACCACTTAAATATTATATCGGATCGAATTAGTGTCAATGAGTAATTTAATTTGTGGTTATATATATTTATATAGTAAAATATGTAAAAACCTGAAGCAAAAAAAACATTAACAACGAAATTTAAATGTGGAGAAATTCATGTGAAATATATGGCATTGTGTTTTAACCAGGAATCCAAAGGATCTCTTAATTTTGATTAAGTCATGCGGATGTCCCACAAGTAAGTACTTCTTCATTAGATGCCAAATTCAATACTTCACATATGTAAGTATAAATTATTAGCCAAAAGATTTCATTACAATTTTAAAGTTCTTTCAGAAATATTTTATACAGCGTAAGAACATAGATTGATACTTACTTTTCATCCGGGAATGCTTTATAAACTTCATCGATATCCTCGATTAAGTGTCGTTTTAAGAAGGAACTCTTTAGGACATTGCCAAAAAGTGGTAACCCAGGCAAATATTTGACCCCTGCTTCACTGAATTTCCAATGTGCCTGTTTATAAAGATACAAGAAATAAGTGACTAAGGTAGTAAACAAAAATACTATAGTTTCCGCTAACATTTTGATAGTGATGATCACAGCACTACTCACAGTAGAATGAGCAGTATCAAACGCGAAGCTATACTACCCATATAGTATGGAGCATGTCATAGGAATTAGCGTTTAAGTCATAGGATAGGATTTGTCGTAATTGTACTGAAATTTACTTTGGTCCGTGTCGTATCATAAAACCAAACACAAATTGGAATCACGTGGGGTAAGGGGAAAAGTGGGAAAGGCACCTTATATTAGGTTTTCTCGTATATTCTTCATGTACATAAAGCGATCACTTAGAATTTTTATATGTACAGATAGATACAGATGTATTTATACTGTACATATTTCTATTATGTATGTAGATATCTTCTACTTCACATGCCATTTCCTTCAAAGAAGTCGGCGACCATTTGTTAATACGTCTCTATCAGCAGTCATGTGAACTAGCTTATCTGTGCTTTTAACCCGCAGCCAGTCCCTTATTTTTCTAATCCATGAGATTCTTCTTCTAACTGGACTTCTACTTCCCTTAATTTTGCCTTCAATTATGAATTTTAATAAATTATATCTATTATTCCTGTATATATATCCGTATATACGTCTAAAATAGGCTGGTTTTCTTTTCTTTACGGTTTTCACAATTTCCAAATCTTTATTACAAATGTAAAACCTGGACATTCGATATTCTACTTTTCCATTTAATTTTAAGCATTCTTCTGTAGATCCACATTTCAAAAGCCCTTAGTTTATCAATTGACTTTTTTTTCAGTGTCTAATTTTCGGAACCATACATGAGAATTGGAAGTATATAACATTTAACTAATCTCCGTCGCAGCTTTAAACTATTTTTTCTGTTAGTCAATAGTTTCCTACTCTTCTGAAAGTTGCTCCTGGCAATTTCAATTCTTATTCTAATTCCATGATCCGGTTCCCAGTCCTCGTTTAACCAACAGCCGAGATATTTGTATTTGTTAACTCTTTCTATAGAATCATTTCCTAATCACAATATTGCTGACGAATTTAAATGTTTACCAACAATCATGAATTTAGTCTTAGTTGTGTTAATTTTGAGTCCATCTTCCAATAGTACCAGATTCAATTTGTATGTAGGTATGTCTAATCTTATATATGAGTATCAATAATATGTATGTAATGGAGATTTTAACGAAGCACACAGCTACCAAATCTACTCATCAGCACCTAGGGTTGACTGCTAGAGAATACAATCAGGTATTATGTCCGCCCACCGCATTCCTATTTTTAAGGTTTTACAATAAAGAATAAATAAATAAAATAAAAGTTAAGTACGACGACGCATGCTCAGAAAACACCAACATATAGTGCCTTTGCGTTTATTATTTAAATGTGACAAACAGACATGATACAATAGTACCTTTGAGTACCATTAGAAAAACCAGAGAAATATTTTGTAATGAACGCATTATTAAATCTTAAAAAGTTTGAGATTTTTTCGTCAGTAGTGATACATATGTCGGACACAGTCATGGATACAATTACTATACGGAACGCGACACATGACTTGAGTGGTAGCACCATCGTTGCTATGACTCCTCACTCACTGAAGGGTATGCGCTATGGCAGGACATACTCGTGATTCAACCGTGCTAGAGACTATTGTTTCTCTGCTAGACGTTTCGTTTATAATTGGTGTTAAAATAACGAATTCTTGTTAAAACGTTACTCTGTATGAATTGCCAATTATCCGCCCGCAAAGCGGTCTAATCACGGCTCTAGCAATTCTGTCCAAATCCGACATGTATAATTTGGAAAATTGCTGGCGATCGCAGTTTAATGTAGTTATTTATGAGCTCATTTATGACATAATTAAAGACAATGAATATACGATTTCGGCCATGGACGCCAAATTCCAACACAATCCATATGAAAATAATGAATATTATCTGTCTCTTTAGTCAAATCTCCCGTGTAAGGTTTCTGTACATCTAAAGAAACCGCAACTTTAGAATAACATGCGCATTTAGTTGAACATCTATTGCCAAGCACACCGTGTACACCTCAAAATACAAGCACGACATTTTCTTAATTATAAAATGAAATTAATGGTAACGGATACTCACGACTTTAATACATGTTAATGTAAATTATACCAGCTGCCACAGCCTCGCAACGACCTCGATCTATCAGACCTGATCGAAATATCGGTATAAAATACAACAATCGAGAGTATTCGTTACAGTTAAAATGTATAATGTACGCTTATATATATGTATGAACAAACGCTATTCCTTAATGTATTCAACATTAATCGAGACACCAAAATGTAGAACAATAAGTAAGATTTTACACATCGTTTACAGAAATAAAATTTAACTATTTTATCAAGATATGAAAAATACTATTGGATGTATTAGACATTTGAAATGACCGGTTTCTAGAATAGAAACGAAATCCTCACTCATGTGGCTGTCTGTCACATACGTCGTCATACGCCATATCTACCAACCTCCTTGACTGAATAACTTATAATTTTAAACAAGCGAATAGATTTTATTGGACCAGCTGTTTCAGAGATTAGTTAGTTTTATCTCCAATTTAACTGGGGATTAATTTAAAAAGTATCTTATATAAAATCTAACCTAAAATCCAGTTCATTTCATTATAATAACTGAAGTAGTTCACACCAAACAGACGGATTTGGTGACCCAAGTTTATTTTATCAGGGTCTAACAATGGGGAATAAATAATCAAATTAAAGCAACAGTTTTGCCAAATGTGTCGTATCATGCAAAAGGGTGTCATAATAAAAAGGCTCGTTATGAATAACCCATTTTAGTTTAGAACTACATTAAATTTACATTTACATTTGAACTTTGGTTCATATTTTGAAAGCTATAAAAATATCATCCCCATGTCTTACTCGGAAATTAGTGATAATGTAAATCCAAAGTCATACTCTACTGGAAAGCCACTCGAAAAGAAAAAATATAACACAGCACGTATATATGCGTTATCGATATTAATTTTTGTCGGTACTAAGACGCGTCTGATCTGTACGAAATTTGGTGACAAACTGACGAATACATCAAGCGATGACAAGTTTCGACACGTTCGGAATCTTGTCGATCTGGTAATGAGTCATCGCGAATCCCAAACATGCTACTAACGCGCACGAACTTTTGGATTGACCTGATATTTTGCGGAATCTTATCTCTTGCGATCCGGATTCAAACTTGTCTTGTTTATTTTGTGTATGCTACTACGAACTGTATAATTAGTGATTTTACTGTTTAGCGGAACCAAAATATTCCGTATCTGTGTTAGAACACAGTTATTCCAAGTTAGAATTTGGAATTCGTTTAAGTTAAAGGATTTGAGCTTGTTTTGTTTAATTTGTATTTTAAGTTCATTTATATCAGGTTCTCCATCCTCGTAGTTTCATATGGCGGCAAATGTGCTAAGGGTGTATAAAATTATTCGGTTTCAATTGTAAAAACAACTGCTTTAATTTGATATCTACATTTATATACATCAATATCGTACAACACTAATTCAAAGAATATCCTGCTTGCGAAACACAAGTTGTGTGGTGCCAGCTCCAATACACAGGTTATGCCAAAAAAATTTAATACTCTATTGAATTATCTTAGTTTCACACACTACGAAGGTCACAGTTCCACAACGAATGTAGTGGGCATGCTATGCAGCTCCGTAACCTAAACTATTGGATATCCGAAATAAAAAATATCCGAAAAATGTTTCGAATAATTTCGGCTAGGGGTAGGTTTTCGCTGGCCGAGCTAATATACTAGCCGCGTCGCTCTCATTTTTAACCGTTTTTTATTATTACATTTTTAAGACTATTGTTCTTGTTTATGATTTTTATTACCAGATAATATCCAGAAATAAAGGCAGTGTTACATTCATTATATATTTTTTTCCGATTCCAAAATAATTTCATATTCGTAACCGTAACCGAAACCCTATCCGTACCCGTATCCAGATCCGAAATTTCATATCCATACATCCCTAGAATGTAAAATATATTAGCATAGTGTAATTATTTACAATTTACTGAATTTGATGTCGAGAGAACGACGAAATTGTCTAGATAATAATCGGTTAAAGTTCACATAATGTTAATTTTGTATTGTGTTTACTACTCTCGACGTCTTTTCCCAAATGCTGTTAGTTTCGTTCACGTCTTACTCTGCACGCCCTTTGCCGGTGACCTATCTAGAGGTTCTTGTGGCGGACGGTGTGAATTAGCTTGTTAGCATTAGATAAGATTTTACACCTCATATACGGCTCCTTATTTTTCCATTCATGCATACGAAATAACTGAACACTATCGGATGTATGTAATTCGGGATCGCGATACGATAAATGGAACAATTCATTCAATTGAATTCAGTAATAGAGAGGGTCAAGTGTGAAAACCCAATTGTACTACGTCAAGACCTTTGTTGTTGAACAGGAACATTATATTTATATGACCTTGCGAAGCATTACGTGGGTATCCAGCGATAAATGGTGGATGAAAAAGGTCACGTTCAAATCAGAAATGCCACGAATAAAGATACTGATAATAGGTGTAATACTTTAAATGCGTTCGAGAATGTTTTAATTGTCTGACAAACATTTTAAAATTATCAATACTTTATGCTCCAATTTCGCGCATAATGAAAAAATAGTGGTGAACGCTCGTTATTTATTGTTAGTTATTGATTCGTTATTTATTGTGTATTTAGCATTCAATGATACTGTATTAAAAACTAATAATAAGTATCTTACATACATTGGCTGAGTTATAATTCTATTAACCCGCCATCATTTCGCTTTGGAAAATTCCGGGTTATCAGATCCATTTCCCATGATGAAAACTATCCTACATTTCGGCCCTGTTCCTTTTCTTTTCTTAGTATTTAAATCAATATAATGTTCTCTTAGTAGTCGAAATTCACCCATAATCATCAAATGAAGATATTTCTTCAAATTTTTGTTCTTGGTAACATTAAAACTCGTCGAAAATCTATTGAAAAACAGAAAAGAAAAAGGGTTGCAAAAGTTTATCTTCACCCATTATGTATATAAATGGTGTATTATTATATCTTTCGCTATTGATTTTAATCAGTTTATTGCTTTTTATAATTTACCGTTCCAAGTAGAAACGGAACTCTTACAAGCTTACTAGCGTATCTGTCAGTGTCTATCTTGGAGAGCCAGCTAGATATCCAGGTCCTACTTGAGGGAAACGGTTAGAATTTTGTACACGTGTCAAATCAACTGACCCAATATGAAACTTAATTGGTATATAAATTAATTTAGTTGTTTATAAATTAAATTTTAAAATAAATAGGAAATTAAAAAACGTTTTTCAAGTGCAAATGAAACAGCTGCTAGTAGTTATGATAGACGCAGACATTATTTTTATGCTCTAAATGAATTTATAAAGTTAAAGAGATTTAATAAGATTCAGTGTCTTTAAAAGTAGTTTAGATATGAAATTAAACTGCGAGGTGACGTCTTTTACATTTAAGATTTATCTTACTTTAATATACTCGTAATCTAGACAGCCGGCGAGTTTAATGGAGTTTAATTTAATTCCTTTACAAGAATAGTAAAGTGCAACCCCTCACAGAGCATAAAACGTCCAACAGATGTCTGAGATAATAGTCGATGAAGTCCCGTCAGTGATTACCTAGACAACGTTATTTCCTAAAACTTAAATATTACTTGGTCTTGAAATGCAAATAAATTTCCAGAATCATAATATCAAGTTGATGTTCAAAATTATGTTATTCTACTATCTTAGTTTTTTGTAGGTACAAGAGGATTTAATAATATTATGTTACATTATTATTATACACTAAAATGCTTCAACCTATACGTAACATGTGTTAGAATCCATAACAATTGTTATTCTTATTCTAATTTCAACATTTATTATTAAGATATTGCGAATAAGAAATTATTTTATGATCAATTTTGTTATTTTTAATCTCTTTTATCCCATCTCCATCTTTAACCAAACTTAAATAAACAGCAATCATTTTTAATAAAATAAACAGCGCAAAAGCTAGTTCCGCACAAGTTAAAAATGTATTTTGTAATTCTTATAATGTTATTTTAATACGGTTATATACGGTAATAGAAAGGTTATATATGTATTTTTTTAATATGATGAGATCAGATTCAATTATATAGGAATGAATGATTCTTTTTTATTTGTGAATAGCCGACAAACGAGCAGACGAGCCATTTGATGGTAAGTGGTCAACGTCGCCCATGGGTATCAGTAAGATCAAAGGTATCACTGATACATTGTCAACCAGGCAATGAGAGGATTATTATTGTGGATGACGGAGACATACATATAAAAAGTAAGCCGTCATAAACAACCAAGATCCAAGGTGTGATACTAATAAACAGAGTCGTAAAATGCGTCTAGCTATAAATAACGCTATACCTAAAGACAGATATCAAGTGGCATGAATATCACAAGTCGTCGTCTCCAACGTGTCGAAGTTGCCGCGCACCAACTTTTTGTTTAATTTACTTTCAAACTTTATAATGCAATGTCTTGAAGTTAACAACATATAAATACCAATTTCTCATCAACGTTTCGGACTACATTGTGCGTATCAACCAATCTTGCTTGTCGTGATCATGGTCAGGAAAATGGTTGGATTAAATGTATTCATATGGCCAGTGGACAAGATGTATCTATTCTACTCAATATGTGTGATGTTAAGCAACACACTTAGTTGTATCTGATGCCTACTAAATATACTCTCTTCTAAAGTTAATACTCATAAGTCGATAAAAACAACATTGTAGATCATAAAATTTTATTAAATTAAAGAACAACACAATTACATATAGCACAATTTGATAGAAAAAAAAAATCTGTGTGTGTTTACACACATTTACATTACTGTTAAATTATTAATTACATAATTACTTATGTGAGACATAATAAGTTATACTTCCTTCTCATAACAAAATAAAAATAATTTTATCCCGCATGTCAGCATTCTACGCTTGTAAGAAGTACTGGCTAACCACAGAGTACATTTATTATAGGCTGCTCAATTTCAGAACAAATATCGAGGAAACGAGAGGATTATAATGACATAAAGATAAAGAACAAGTTAATTTCCTTAAAATGAGCCTGCCTGTTATGATTATTAATTTTATAGTATTATACTTTCCATCATATTGGGAGTACTAACTTCTATAAATAGCAGATGGTACTATTTATAATATTACATGTTTGGTTTAATGTCCTGTACATAGATGTCGCTTAATTATACATATGAATGACAACACTACAAAACATTATTACTAAAAAATAATAAAAAAATGACGAATATATGCGCTATAAGCCTCAAATTAAATTTTTAAATATTTTAACGGTAGCTATATCAATCCTTATAAACATATAATCTATGGTCTCTACCAACGAAAATGTCATTTTCCAGTTTTCTGTGTAGCCAACTTTGTAGTGTCTATATTAGCTAACGTACGCGCACGCATCGTGAAAATTAAATTTTATTATTTTTTCCAATAATGAAAAAAGAATTATAACTTCAAAAATGTTTTAAATGTACAGTCTATATTTGTTATAGCGTCTTTAAAGTATGTAAAATGTTCTTATTTAATATATAGAGAAGAAGAATATTTGGTTTTGATTTAATAATTTACAATTTATGAATAAAACACAACCCAAAATAAACAGATTAATTAAAAAAGGTTATAGGTGTAAAAGGTAAGTGCCCTCATATATTTCGTGACAAAAGCTCAAATGTTGAAGAAAAGTTTAAAACTAAGGACTTAATTGATTCACATACTTAATTTTCATGAAAAAGTATCTTTTCGTTCCTCCAACTGAACCCAAGTTCCTCCAGCAGCCCTGATGACAAAAATCTGAGGACTCAACCGAAGGGGATCCGTGGTCTTTTTGCATTTCAGTAACTTGAAGTTGAGAAGGAAATTGAACAGTAGCACTTTCACATCCATGAGAGCAAATCTTGATCCTAGAAGGAATAAATAATTTTAAATATCAGCTAGTCATGTGTGGATGTACCTACATACACATCTAATATCTAGTTTCGATTACCTATTAAAGTTGTCAACAATCCACATTCCCTTCATACAGAAACATGCTTGATATTATTAAGATACCCTCACTTGCCTGGATAGGTATTACCTGGCTTCCAGAATCAACTATTAAACATTTTTAACATTTCTTCGGTATTAGTGTAGGGTAGCCAGTTGACAAGCTGCTGGTGATAAGGCGATGTATTTGGTGTTGCGGATATCAACGGTGCAGTGCAACGGTAACCAAACGCTGGAGCGACTGCGCGTTTCTCAGCTACTAATGTTTCAACAGACTTACCAATGCAATTTCTGGGCCCAGCTCCGAAAGGCAAAAATGTGAATGGCTTAATTTTGTGCTTGTTTTCTTCAGAAAACCTTTCCGGATCGAAGACTTCTGGGTTTGGAAAGTACTTGGGATTCATGTGCATCGAATTCACCATGTTATAAACGTAATCGCCAGGTTGGACCTACAAAAAGATAAATAAACACACATAGATACCACCGCACTACGATTCCCTGTGTGTGTTGCATTGTCGGGATAGAATATGGAGTATGGATTTCGGACTAACGCACGGCGCGGTGGGCTTGGTTTGAAATCATACACGCACCTCTTAATTTTCAACATAATGGATCATATGAATAAAACAATCGTAGGCAAACCTGCACACCTGACAACATACTGACCTCCATATTGCTCTTGAAGATGCGTTAAGGCCGTCAATCGGCAGTTGGTCAGTATCATAGAAATATAAAATATCACAAAATTATAAAATAGAAGAGAAGTGACAAGGGGGCGTGTGCTGTCAATATGATCATATCGCAAGGAAATGGCCGTTATTTATAATTAGTTTGTTTCGAATGGTATGCCATGCTGTTTAGTGGTTTCAATAAATGAATATTTGTTCGATTTCGTAGCGCTCTATCGACTTTATTATATTTGTACATAATACATTGCTTGTTAGCAAAAATATAATTAGAAACATTAAGAATTAGTGAGTACAGAAAGAAATGAATACATTGATAGGGATATTTCGAATCATTAATGTGTCGAGTGGTACGGTTGCTGCATACTTCTTCCATGCTCTTTGACCTAGTGATGAGGTAAACGAAAATATCTTTTATAGGTTATCGACAATATTTTCATGCAAAATGACTTTTAAAATATAATAACCAAAGATATTGATGTTATTTGATTACTTTACTGTGTAAACCGATATACTAACAACTAATATATGAAGTACTAGCGGCCCGCCCCGGCTTCGGACAGGTATACTTTTATTTTTAAAAATTTTGAGATATATTTATAATTTTATCTTTACGAAGGACATAGGTATGTATTTTTTTCTTTAAATTTTAAATTTGTACTTGCCAACCTATTTTATTCTTTTTTTATAACATATACATTTTTAATAAAAAAATTTTTTTAAGTTTTGTGTACTCAAGTAATAATATTTATAATGGGTTTATTTTTTAGACTTAAACTTACTTTTTTACATTCCTCTATTACCATTTTTACACCTTGGTTCACGTTACTGAAGTTTTAGCAAGGATCCCTTATTTTTTCTAATATTAAATATAGCCTATGTTACTTAGGGATGATGTAGCCTTCTAATGATGAAAGAATTTTTAAAATCGGTTCAGTAGTTCATTCGTTAAAAACATACATAAATACAAAGCTTTCCCCCTTTAATATATTAGCACAGATACATATACAACTCTATTGTAATTGATTGGAATAGATAATTAATAATTCACATATTATATTTGTCGCTAAATAAGACTCGCAAGAATTTTTTTCCACCTAGTTTGAATTGACTTTACTTTGTTATTTCCCATTTTCAGCTTCCTAACTTAACGTAAATGTTACCAACAATCCAAACTAGTAAGTACCTACAATAGTAGACTTGAATTTGTGTATTGTGTAGTCAAACCACATCGTATGTTTGTATTATATGAGTGAGTATTGTACACTGATGTGTGGCACTTCATATCTATTGCTTTTTTGACTCGCATACGTGTGTTTCGGCACGTAGTGGGAACATACTGGAGACACCCGGTTCTCATACGTTTTGAACTATATGGCATATTTATCCTCTTGTAGTATTTGCGGTTAGCATAGGGAATAGAAAGCCTTAAATCTGCTCAATTTGAGACAGTGACGTAAGTATAATATGTATATTTTACTACTAAGTTTAAGAAGAACCAATACTCGAGTGTAAACACTTTATATACACATAATTGTCTGTACCAACCAGTGATCCATCTGGGACACATCGCTCGACATTCAGTTTATTCGACTGGGCTAAACAGATCTCCGAATATAAAAATATAATCCAGTGCAATCGAAATAATTACATTTTAATTTTTTGTTGATTTCATATAATCGAATAAATAATAATAATAAACATTTAAACAGTCTGTAGTATTTAGATACTTACACGTTTTTATATCTAATATTTTGGTACTCACGTAGTTCGTAACTCTTATAATATTCCTTTGGTTAATTTCTTTTATAATTTCCTGTATCTTTTATCCATTTATTCTGTAATTTCTTTATATATTTTATTAGGTTTAATGTTTTGTTATTGTTTTCAAATATTTGACAAATGTCCTAAATTATTGTCATCATGATAACTTTTATTTTTAATTTGTATAATTTTGTCCTTTTTGGTAATTTTTAATTATCAGGCTGAATAGAAATTTTAAATTCGTAAAAAAGAACACAAGAAGAGAATCATTCGAGTAAATGTGACATATAAAAGGCGAGCTGTGATGAGATCTAACAGTCTCTCGCGTGTGGGTCACAACACTGGAATCTTGAAGGAGTCTCTTGACCTTGAAGTCTTGAAGGAGTACTTCAATTACGATATGAAACAGTCTCGCGCTTCTAACCGGAAATGTTTTGTTACTCTCCGACTTCGGGATCTATATATTTCGTGCGCCCTAACGCAGGCTCCAGTCGCCGAGGTCTCCGTGCGTTGAACGCCGGGGACTCCTATCGTCTCGTGCGCCCTAAACGCACGCTCCTGTCCTGCGCGCTACACGCCAGAGAAGCGACGGGCCTAGCTTCCTACTTTTAAGTGACCTTTTTACTTTCATAATTTTGTAACTCCTGTACTATATTTATTGTAACCGCCAGGAATTCTTGAATACATTCTATCTTCTAAATTTCTCTACACCTTTTACTTATAACACTACAACTCACACCCCCGCACTAGGATTTCCTGTGTTGTGGGTGGCATAGACAAACACAAATATGACATTACAAACACCCACAACCCGAGAACAAACATTTATCTGTCACATAAATGTCTGCTCCGGCCGGGAATCGAACCCGGGACCCCACGCTTGGCAGGCAGGGTCACTACCAACTGGGCTACGAGGTCGTCGATCAAATAATCAATAAAGATCCACTACTTCTTTTAATACTTATTAATCAGAATTTTAACATTTAAAAATTAAAAATTCCTCAATTAAACATTTAAAGTTCTTATTTTTTCAACTACATTACTCACCAAATAAGGCTTCCCGCCCTCCCTGGGTGGGGGCAACTCGTACGCTTTATTACACTCCCTGCCCAATATCAGCGCCACAGACCATTTTCGGAACACTTCTGTTGGGATCAAAAGTAAATACTAAACTCTTGCTACTGGACATCGAATATACCAATACTACAAACAAGATTTTAAATAATAATATCGATAAAAATATTTCCCTGTAAATGTTTCTAGATTCAGCAGTCAAAACATTTCGATGGTTGGCAGTATACATATAACGTTAATAAATTCTATATTGAATCATACTGTTGAGTATATCTTTAAAATATATGAGATCGACATGGAAAGTATACGTTAAAGGTTAGTTAAAAGATAATTAGTTAAATAATATGATAGGAATATATGAAGGGTAGCCTTAGTATCGACTGACGTCTCACCGTTTACAACGCAGTCCAAATATTTTAGCTTATTCAAACCATCAAAGGTGATCTCGCCGTGTTGTCTCGTGTAGCTTACTAACTCCTGGTACAATTTCTCCTGGACATCAGGATGCAGGGTCAACTCGTGAATGAGCATAGCTAAAGTGGATGCGGCGCTCTCGAAACCCGCGGCGAAGAATATGGACAGCTGCCCTGCGAGCTCGTCGGGTGTCCAATCTAAATACGAAAGAGGCTCTTTGAACGAATGAAGTCTCTCCAAATAAGGTTCAATTTCTGTGCGAATACTTAAGTCTCGAGTCGATTTACCCTATCTTACCGGTGATATATTTTGCTGTACAACGGACAAGGTAACGGCGTTATATCGTTCTTATTAAAGATCTCTATGCCACCCAGTTTAATCCTACAGCACTAATGTATTGCGGTAAGTTTTATACATGCTTGGATAGCTACCATCCTATTTCTAGAAACAACCGTGAAATATTTTGTCGGTTTCATTGTTGTAAAGCCAGTAACAAGCGAGCTCCCGACTTCTTGTTTACTGTGAACACGTTAGTATTGCCTTTGGAGTTATTGGTGTTCATAGATGGCGGTAAATACTCACTATCCAATGGCTCGTCTACTGTATGCTACTATCATAAATACCATGCAGTACTATTCGAGATTTGATTTTTTATAAAAGTTTACTTTCATTTCTTGAAAGACAAATTACCTTAACAAATCTCAAAGTAACTTTCCCTCGCGCAAGAGTATGCTACACTACGCTACTCTACAGTTATTTATTACCATTACGGATTACCAACATATAATACAGATCTACAAGTTTGCAATATACATGAGGTATTAATAGTAATTCATAAATTTTTTAATGATGTTATTATACCTCCCAATCCATTCTTTGCCAGAGCATGTTTCTAGTAATAAAATTAACAACATGATTAGACCAATACTTTGAAAAGCTAATTCTGCTGTTAAATACGTTTCTGTTTTGATCTGTATATGTTGAGTGAAGTGACAAATTGGTACACAATCTCCGTCTTCACGAGTTCCGAAAGGTTTGAATGTGATCTGAACTGAAGTACTACTGTGAATAAATTTTGAGGTTCGTCATAAGCTGCAAGTACCACTAAACGTCACAGTTAAATTACGTAGCACTTTGTTGCTTCAGAACTAATAAGAAACATTTAAACCCTTAGTTCCCAAAGTTGTCCACGGGAGACTCGACGGGGGCACACGTTGGCGTAACAAAAAATGGGAGTTCACAATTCGTAACCGGAGCTCCACGAAAATTTATCTGCTTTCGATAGTAAAGAACTAAAATGTTGACTTGACTTCTCCTATCAATGCAGGCAGATAATAGTTTAAAAAGCTCAGCGACTGTTTCTTGTAAAAACTCTCATATTCAATATCCAGTACAACGTGTCGAGACATGCAAAGCGCCGCCGTCCGCAACGCTTGTTCAGACGTGCAAAGGGGCAAAATACGACTTTTGGTATGTGTGCTTTCAATCTTGCTGGAACTTGTTTGATTCAGCAATATATATGGATTAAGGTCCATAACAGAGTTTTATGAAACGATTTATTGCTTTTAATAATTAGGATAATTTTGTCATCGGTATTTTGTTTATTTCATTGCAATGATTGATTAGTTAGTCTATTCTGTCAAAATAGCCATATCTTATTGAGTAAGACCACCTTATCATCTAAGAAGCATTCAAGCATTGAATGAAGCATTGAAGGAAAAATATGAAGAGAGACCCATCGTGCACAGTATGTTCGCTTTAACAATCTGAAAGTAACGATGATGGCTTGCGAGCATCTTAATATATCTTATTATTTATAGCTAAATCTAGAAAACCGCATACCAGTGGACAACAGTTAATTTTACTCGCTGTTAAAGAGGTTTTAAAAACTGTTCTCACAAATCTCCATTCGACATACACAAAAGAATTCCTTTGAGTAATAACACTGTACAAAGACGTATTGATGAAATGGGCTCTGATATTGAAAGTTTCTTGTGTAATTATCTGCAAACAACTCAATTTTCTATTCAACTGGACGAAACAATTTTACCTGGTCATGAAGCGTTATTATTGGCATATGTTCGATTTGTTATGGACGAAGAAATTTATGAAGAACTACTATTCGCGAAAACTGTGGAGACAGACACTAACTTTAAATCAATATTTTTTAAGGAAAAGTCGATTCCATCCACCAACGTTATTTCGGTAGCAACAGATGGAGTTGGAAATCAGCTGCAAGGCAAATTTCCATAGTTAGATCAAATCTTCCCATTTTTTGTCGAGTTTGAGGAATATGGTAGAAATGTAGCTGCAGGGGCTCCACCGAAACCAGCTAAATTTTAAAAATAGCACCTGCAATGTTTAGGACTGGATCTCTTTCGGTCTGTGTCGCTGTGTGTGTGTTTGTGTTCGCGCTGTGTCAGAATGAAACTAAACGATATGTTAAATATTAAACGATGCTTACTGCTGAAAACCATAACGAAATCGAATAACCCATTTCTGAGATTAGCGCGAACAACTATTGTTTTGGGTTCCATTCCGTCATGTACAGAAAGGGACCAGTTAAAATTTTATTATATGTATAGACCTCTTAACTTACTTCTGGATATTGTTTGGGGTTTGAATGTATCGCCGACTATAGCTATGTGATCTGCGTCTTCCGTTTGTGAATTTGTGTGCTTCAGAGATCCTGCAACGTAAAAATATTTGAAATTACCAATTGAACAATATTTGTTTCCGATTTTCAAATAATATTTATTTTTCTTAACCATTTTAACGCTAATAACATACTGCAACCTGAGCAATACGGCATTAATAAGCATTGAGACATTGCATTTTTAAGTGATCACACATCATTTACAAGAGATTTAGAAGAAATCTTCCCTATGTATCATTTTAATTTCCTGTAAATATATTTTTTCAATCTTAAAAAGAAGAAACACGTGGAATTTATACTGACAAACATACAAAAAAATATAAAACGCCTTAAATTAAACAATGAAACACTAAATGTGGAACAATCCAGATTTATTGGGTGTTACCATAAATCGTAAACATGGTGAAGCATCCATATATCCGCACTCACCTTTAAGTCAATAGGTGAAATATGCTACAAATATTAGAAAAATAGGACAGTTTACTAACGTAGTCTCCACTAGACTTGTTTATTCTCATTATATTTGGTGATATGTAGTTCTTACCATCTTAAAGTGTATTTAGCACCGACTCTCTATATATTAATATAGTGCCTTATAAAATTTTTATTAAGTACATGTAAAAGAATTATATATATATAAAAGAAAATATTAACATAATATAGTCGAATCGCCTACGCTGCGGTTTTTATGGGTTTCGGTTTATTAAAATGTAAAATCAGATTTGATTTGAGATTTACCCACGAGAATTTTAAAGCGACGTGTCAAAATACAGCTTGAAGATACTGAGTACTGTTGTATAAATTAATACATAAATGACAAAAAATATGCCAAATAAAAACGCGGCAACCGTTTCCGCGACATCTAGAAACACTGCAATTGATACGCATTAGTTTTAAGATGTGTTTCTTTTACCACGTCTTCTTCTCAATCATCAAGTTAAAACCCTTTTTAAAACCTTAAAAGAAACAAAAACATTCGTGCACAAAAGTATCAACAAAATATCTTAATGATTAAATGATTTTCAATGTATATTGAATTAATTACTTAAATTCATTAATAATTTAAATACACTGTAAACAATATTACGATAAAAGACAACTGTACCTTTAGAAGCTTCCACGAGGAGTTGAATAATGTCCGGTCTTTCAACGTTGTTTTCTATTCTATGTTTCATAGTTGTGGAGACGATGGTATGGAAGAATTTAGATACTCTTTCGGAAAATACTCTGATTTTCAGAAGCTGCACGAAATCACAATAGAAATTATTAGATACGAGTATAATATAAAAAAAAAATAAGAAAAAATACCGCTGGCCCTACTGCATTTAAAACTAAAACACTTTTAATTAAATAGTTATTTACAGGACGAATGAAAGTTTTGATCTTGAAACAGATATATAAATAAATTAAATTAACTTTAATTCTAACCTTAATTATGTAACTTCATTTGCGATGTACATACATATTGGCGTCCAATTATAAAATCAGCGGTTTCATAAAATATTCGATGAATAAAATCAGACTGACGATAAAAACATTCCATGGCACGCTACCATTTTCAGGAAACAATCTTATTATTTTATGAAATCATTAATTCTATCCATCTGGACGTGACGTCTTTATATTCGTAAGTATTAGGTCTCACAGAAATCATTTTTCAGCTTACCTTACAAATCGAAGGGAACATAACACTAAGGAAAAAGTAAAATAGTTGTAGTGGTGTAAAGTTTAACAACGTTTGTCCAGTCTTGTAAAACTCATTTTCCTTATCCCTGACAGAGTCGACTTGGATACCAAAGGCAGTAGAGGCGATGACGTCATTTGTGTACCGACGCATCAGGTCATCGATGTCTACATCTTCTTTTAGGTGCCCTGAGAATAGAAAAGTTTGGTTAATTCACCTAAAGCAAAAGAATAAAATGCACAGTAAATAATACTATGGCGTAAAGATACCTTCAAGTAATCCTATCATGAAATAAAAAAGGGACAAATTGTTCTCGATGGCTATACTTGACTCATGGAAGTAATAAAAAAAATAATAGATTGTTAAACCTCTGTTTTCATTTAAATAAATAATAATAATAATAAACGTTTACCTACTCACACCCCCGCACTAGGATTCCCTGTGTTGCGGGTGGCATGGACATACACAATTATCACATCACAAACACCCATCACCCGAGAACAAACATTTATTTGTCACATAAATATCTGCCCCGGCCGGGAATCGAACCCGGGACTCCACGCTCGGCAGGCAGGGTCATTACCAACTGGGCTACGGTGTCGTCAATATAAATTTGAATAAAGAGGTAAACAAACTACTGCTTAAATAAGCCGGTAATATCTAATAATATGGGATTTAAATTTAAATACTGTTTATGGATTTCATTGTAAATAAATTTCCGAACTTTATTACGCACCATAGAAGATAAATAATCGTATTAAAGACTAATTGACCGACCTCTTTTTTCCCTAAGAAAACACACGCTTATAAATAGAACCTGCATTGTTTTAGTACCGAGTTTTCTCGTTCTGTAAGTTATATATTTATAGACGTGAACTTTTATATCTATGGACGGATTGAAATGATACGATAACTTTAAATTTTAAGTGATGCTTACTGCAATACATTAGTGAAAACCATAAAGAAGTTGGCTTAACTGTTTCTGAGATTAGCGCGAACAACCTAGGTCGACACGACATCGACATAATATATGATTTTATGCAGTATTTATTGCATTTGAAAAGTTGAAACTCATTTATTTATATTAATGCAAATTCAAATTCAGGCATATATAGTTTAATATAGGTACATGAGTTAGAAGTTATACTTTAAAGCGTTATCAAAAACTATTTTTATACGCTTTATATTAGCTTGACTTGTATGCACCTATGTATCTATGTATGTATGAATGTAACAGAATCTTTGAATTACATTTTCATCAATTTCAAAATGTTCAAATCGTTTAAAATTTTGTATACATATAGAGAACCGATGACAATACAATAATTTCATACTTAAAGTACGATTTTGTCATTAATCCATCACAAAAAACATCTAAATTGTCGTCATAAGTTATAGGTTATATGACGGCTGAAAAGTGACACACAGTAAACGTTGTCGGGTATTCTTCAGTAATAACTTTTCTGTGAAGAAAAAAGTTTTTAGATACTTTATATCTAGTGAAGTGACACCGGATAGAGACACAGTTTACATTCTGCGGTCGAAGAGATCGGTTCCTCCGCATTAGAACTGTTACTTGTTTCGTTTACCCGGTGTGAAATGTTTGTTAACAATTAATTAAGTGTTAAACGATTATACGCCCACGCTATGTTCGACAATGCTGCTAAAACTACTGGCGTTGCCGATATATCACTCTTTGCTGCTGGATAAGCATAAATAGCCAGGTGTGTAAAATCTTTAGATGGTCTAGAAATAGAAGTGCTCGATTGCTTCAAGTTAACAAAGAAAGTCCCATGTAATGATGACGCGTTAAATGAAATGATGATGAAAAAAGCTTGAGGTGCTTTCAACAACTGATATCAAGAACCTCATACTTTTTTTATGTTAAAGCTAGCTTTTTTGTTAGTTACTTTATCTTATTTTGCATATGTTCAACAAATTATAGTATACAGAATTAAAGGAAATTCCCTCTCTCTTTTTCTTTCCTTTTCTCTTTCTCTTGATCACAAACTGTATATTTTAACATTATTTTCAATGTTTTAATTAATTCACTACGAAAGCGTATTTCTTTAGTTTTTTTGAACTGTAATTTATTTTTTATTTTTAGTTCATATTTCTATGAAAGCGTGTTTTTAGTTTTTTTAAACTATATTTTTTTGTCATCTCATCACCATCCCACCATCGCCATTATTGCGACGTTCCTCTTATAAAAATTACGTTCGTATATTGAGAATATTACATACTAGCTAATGCCCTCGCTTCGCTTCGGAAAAACTACCTTACGTTACCTTGAAAACCAAAACGAAATCGGTTAAGCCGTTTCTGAGATTAGCGAGAACAAACGCACAGACAAACAGACAAAAATTATAATAACTATTGTTTTGTATTCTATTGCGTTAATAAAGGCCCGTAATAATGTTTTTTCTCATATATCATCCATGTACAGAAATCTATCAGTTACCATTTTATTATTAGTATAGATGACTAATTGACATGGCCACCAAAGTGACATGCCTTATGGCGTCACAATGATATTATGTTGACTGTATAATAATTATCTTAAAAACTGTCTTAAAAAACTATGTATTTGAAAAAATAGCTTAAAAAGCAAACTTGAAAATTGTATAAAAAAATGTCCATAGAGAGTGTGACTGAAAATAATGTTGTTCTGATTAAATTCTAAGCAAGCATTACACGAATTTTTTTTTCTTTTTCTTATGCGAGTAATGTAGTAATCTGGAAATTCACCCATGGTATTCTGTGTCTATGTTTATGACATAATGCCTTTCACATGTTTTAATGTATTACGACATTTATTCAACAACAAACACTGTTTATAATAAACGATTAAAATTATTGAGATCCCCATTGTAATAACGTTGAACCAACAGGTTTCCGATGTGGATTATATATGGATGCTAATAAAGTGTAATGATGTGATACTTGATGACATAGATGAATATGAAATGGTTGAAAAATAATCCAAATTAGACTATGTAATTAAAAAAAAAGTTTTTTGTTAATGACTATCTTACAACAAAGGTTGTTATTTACCAGTCCTGTCCTCGGAGCATTACACGAATACCCGTAACAATATCAGTAAATAATTGATATTAAAGGAAAATTCCAGCCTTGATCATTATAATGTTTAATTTTTTTTTTCGCTTAGTCAATTCTACAGACATATTTTGTAATCAGACTGTTTAACTAGGTTACGGAAGAAAAGCAATTAATTCCATGGTCATAAAATCCTTATTTGCTTTGTTTGTTTATCTGAACCGGGAGTCATGGAGGTTGAAGGGTCTTAGCCCATTATAAAAAATTGAATTGAACCAATCGAAAATAAGAAATCTTAAGCACTTGTAATTTTCAACATCATTGGTTTCAACCAGATTTGGGTTACCAATGAGCCACTTTTCACGCCTCACCACCGAGTCCAACGCAGATAGATGACATTTGACAGATTTTTGAAGTGAAGTGAGGGCGAGTTACTGGGCACTGGGACTCGAGGTGATCCTCCTGAAATCCTGCGGTCCCAGCGGTCACGCAAACCTACTATTCTAATAATTGCCATTACTATTTGCTCCAAACTTTATCACAAACGTACTGTTTCGTGAATTGTAGTAACATTTTTTTTTTTTCAAAAAATATAAACCGACCCCATTTCACCATGGTAGCTAATATCTTTGTCAATAGTTAAAATAAGGCGCTTTATGAAAACTTTTTTTCATAAAAACCCCTCTTTGAGGAATCATACCATCAAAAACTATAATAGCTTCGAATACAAGTATTACAAGGAGTTTGAGCCGCATACATAAGACATAAGATTTTTGTTTAAATATTATACCGTATCTTAATATAATTTTTTTCTAAGTAGGGTAGGACGCATTTTACATGTTGACATGAATCCACTAGGGCACGGATTTTTCCTTAAGATTGAGAAGAAGTAAAGCATACTTAACCACGCCGCTCTAACGATAATTTATGAAAGTTTATTGACATATATGGCTATTTTTATCAAAATTTATCTGATGTCGTAAATTTATCTGCTCAAAAAGTTAAACCAAAACTATACCTTGTAAAATATTCCACAACAACACTCAAGTGATTTTTAAAAATTCATTGTTGTAAAATCTCTTTCATGTGTCACCCATATAAAACTCTGTGGCCTCGTCTATACGTTAACGTTATTTGAGACCAAAGCAGGAGTTACGAGTACATCAGGTCTCCTAACATTTTACAATCATTTAAGACCTTCAAAACAAACCCCAATCGCCATTTAGTTCATATACGGTAACAAAAATGACGTGTTAATTCATAAAATATTTAAAAATATACGTACCCTTTAAATGTTTTATAATATTGCTGCTGTTTTCCATCATCAAAGGCAGCATCTGACGCATCTTAGAGCTGGTGAAAGCTGGACTTAAAGTGGTCCGCATTTCTCTCCATCTTTCACCTGGTATGGAGATAAATAAATTAATATATACATATATGATATATATATTCAAAACTTTGACAGTACAGATACTCTTGACCCTAATGCTAAGAAATGTTAGACCATAAATTTTGGACCAATGGTTTTGTGTGGAAAGCTGACAAATTGCATCAACAAAAATGCAAACCCATTTACCATCTTTTTAACAGGTAAAAACTATATTTTATTTACACCCCTCATCTTATTCTTTTAAGTACCCGACAATGTTTTATACATCAGTGAAGATGGACCGACATTTCACAAACGCTGTTATTTTATTCTAAACCTTTCTTACCTTTTTCTCATTCCCTGGCTGACAACGCATCATACATGATACATTTGATCTTGCTGATGTCCAGGGGCGTTGGTGCTCACTTACCCTCAGGTAGCTCGCTTGCTTGTTAGTCGGCAATTAACATTACAATGCCAGAGAATGATTATGTGAAATATTACAAAAAAAAATTGATGTCAGAATTACTGATGTCGTTTTCAACCTAGTAGTAATGGTGTGTGTGTTTTATATGTGACATATCGTTATTATTACCATCATTATCCTGTTCTTGTCCATAATCATAATCAGTTGTCGCCGTAGCATGTCATCTGTATTCATACCTCCGAGTATTATTAATACTAACAACCTGATTCAACTATGTATCTGTTTATGTATGTATCTATATATATTGATTCAATATTTGTATTACAGAAAAGAGCAATCAGAGCTATATAAAGATTTAAGTCATTAAGGGAAAAATTTAAAGATATAGGTGTACTCACCGTAGCCAGTCTATATATTTATAGTAATTTAATTTTTATCAAAAAAATTAAATATGTACAAGCAGAAAAGTGATACATACTATCATGAAACAAGAAATAGGCATAATTTGGTTACGTCTTCATATCGTCTTTAAAAGGTTCAACGTTTTTTATGGAGCTTGGATTTCATACTAACGATAAGATTCCAAAGTTGATACGTGAGTTGTCCATTGGAAATTTTAAGCAAAGCAATAAAATACAACTTATATGCAACAGATATTATAGTATAGATAAATATATTAATGACATGGACGCCTGGACATAATAGTGTCGAAACCAGTTCCACACAAGTTTAAACTTTTATAATTACCATGTGTTGTTTAAAATATGTGCTGAGGAGTTTCTTTCGCCGTTTCTTCTCTTCGATGTTAAAACACCTTTTCGAAAAGGTAGTAGCAAAAAATGATACGCATAAGTGTATTTACAGAATACCTACATGATTAAATGATTTTCAATTTGAATAGTGTCCCCTTCTAACTTTTTCCCTTGAAGACCAATTAAACTCAAAGGAGGAAAATGTCAAAGATATAAAACGCTCACCAATTCCGGAAGTTTGCGGCCCTCTTCAATTACCGGTTGATAATATACAGGGTTTCCACCCTGTACGTACATCCATCATACGACAATAAATTTAACTGCATATACCTTTTTTTGTTTTCGAGGGGGGAAACCTTCGAAAGGTACCCGATGCCGTGGGAACGACACCTAGCTGCCCACAACTCCGGACTCCCTTTAAGTCGCTTTTTACGACAGGCAGGAGATGCCGTAGGCTTATTCTGGTCCCGAGCTACAGGGGCACCGCGTCGGAGGACGTTATGCACGTCTCCGGCGACTCCTTCACCGCGCGGGTTCAGTGCGCTCCCTAGCTGGTTCGGCGTCTTCCTTTACAGACATTACGTCGTTGCAGAAGGTGATCATGCCATCCCAGGCTTCTCTGCGCTGAACCATCTCCCCGACGATGGCCGCCAGGGAGAGATCCGGGTCCACTTTCTCTACGAGATTCCACCGCTGAGACTCCCATGAGTACTGCAGCGTGTACTGTGCGGAATCCTCGTCGTCTCCACAATGCCAACACGTCTTCTCTTTTCCTATCCTATTCAGGTACCCACCGAAAGAACCATGTCCGGTTAGTATCTGAATAAGGCGGAACGTCACTATTCCCCCGCTTTGCAACCAAGCCTGCAAGTTCGGCAAGATAGTGTCAACCACCCGTTGACGTATGTTCCGAGGTTCTTGGAGCTGATCATGCCAGCACATCAGAGCGCGCCGTCTTGCTCTCCTCGTATGCATTACAATCGTCTCATCCTCGAAGGGTTCAGGCCTCTGACGGAGAACGCAGATCTCATAGAAGACTCTTGCATCGATATCTGCGAGAATGTCCAGGGGCGGAAACCGCTCTGGGCCTGTTGCCGCTTCATACGATATGATACAATACCCACGGGCAATTCTGATTGCGATCGTACGCTTCGCGGCATTGAGTTTCCGCGCACTGCGCCGGTAGGCGGACAAATTGTCTGACCAGACCGGCATACCGTAGAGCGCATACCTATACATCTTCCAAGTTCCCAAACAAATTTTCAATCTTTAATACTTTAGGCACAGGATGTTTTTCGTCATTTTTCAAATTTAGTACACGCAGTATCTATCGTAGAAAATGTATATGAAAATGTAATATACCTTTTCTACTAATAAATAAGAACAACATTGCGTATGAAAAATTTTACTTCATCCATTAACTCATACTAAGAAAATTCTGTATGAGTGAAAGAGACAAAACCAGGAATCACTATTTCATTATTCACAATGTTTACAATCAAAACATTTAGTGAACAGTGACAAAACACATAAACCTAGTGATTTGGTGAAGCGATTAGACGAAATTAGACTCTTAATTAGTGGTGTACTGTGGTTTTAGGTACTTACTGAGTGCAAATCAGGATTAAGAAAGATGACTCGTTTAAATTACATAAGTGCTGCTGAGTACATTGATATGATTTTGATTTATAGCGAATGCCATGGAAACGCTGCTTTAGCTATACGGAAATACCGTGAGGGGTATGAAGAATCCACGATTGACACAATGTCCTCCACCAGTACAGATTTTTTCCAAATGTTTGGGCTGGGATACATAGGAGTACTAGCATTGGTCCCGTGTTCATTGAAGGCCCTCTAAACGGACTGAAATTCTTACAACTTCTAAACGGACCAGTGGTTGAATGCATGTATGAGCTCTCGCTGGATGTCTATCGCCAGATATGGTATCAACTGGACGGAGCTCTCCCTCATTCTGTTATGCCTGCAAGAGCGCATTTGAGTGCGATGTTTGAGCAACAGTGGGTTAGTGGTTTAATAACTGTTGCTGTTATCACAAATAAACCTTTTTTGAAGAAATCAACTGCTTTGTCGCCATTTAAGTATAGAGTGCGAGATATTAGTCATTTGACGGCGGTTAACAATATAAATCTCAATTTAGCACAGGTAGGTAGAGTTACGAGCAATCTGAACATTGCTTTACAGCAACGGTAGGCGCGGCAACATCCTGCCCCCTGTTGAAAAGCCAGGGTTTGCAACCGTCATCTTCAGTATTTAATGGGCAAAGCCGTACAAGTGCTCGGGGTACAGATCCTATCGTGGTGGACACGCCAGCAACACGATTTATCCCATCGGCTCCCATGTATAATTTAATTACTCTACCTAGATACCAGCATAACGCAGGAACATGATCCTCTTGCAATAAGACTAGGTCACCAATTATAAGACTGCTCGTGTTATCTTTCCATTTTTTGCGAAGTTGTAATTCTGCAATGTATTCCTTTTGCCATCTCTGCCAAAAATGTCTCAGCTTTTCTACTCGAGCATAACGTTGTGGATTACTTTCCCTTTGTTCCAATAAATTTGAAGAAGGCATTGCATTTAATTGCCTTCCAATGAGAAAGTGCCCAGGTGAAAGGAAAAGAAGATCGTTAGATGAAGATGAAAGAGGACACAGGGGACAACTGTTTAAAATAGCTTCTACTTGTTTAAACAAATTACCTAACTCTTCAAACGTTAAATGTGAACTTCCTATAATTCTACGAATTTGAAATTTCACGGATTTCACGCTGACTTCCCAGATTCCACCAAATGAGGAGCATAACTTGGTGAGAAAATAAAATTTATATGTTCCTGAGATGCAAGGTCGGACAGAGATTTACAGTTTTGTTACAGTAAAGAACTTAATTCCTTGGCGGCAGAAATAAAACTATCACCATTCTCGCAAAAAAAAATCAATAGATTTACCGCGACGTGCCACAAATCTAAGCAAGCACATCATGAAAGCATTTTTAGATAAATTTGATACTAACTCTTTATGAATACATTTAAATCTCAAGCACACAAATAAACACATATAGGCCTTTTGTAATCTCGCACCGCGACCTATCCAATTAATAACATGATAGGGACCGACGAAGTCTACTCCTAATGAAATAAATGGAAAATCATGATTTAGATGCTGCGAGGGTAAATTTCCATTTTTGGTTATAATACTTTAGCCTTTTGCATGGGATGCATTTATAAACAGTTTGACGAGCGAAACGGCGCCCATTGATAGGCCAAACTATTTGACGAATAGACGCCAAAATAAATTGAGACCTAGCATGTAAATTCCGCAAATGTTCTCTCTCGAATAATAGTTTTGTTAGTTGATGAGATGAATCAAGTAAGATGGGGTCTTTGCTCTCGTAAGAGTAGTTCGAGGAATAGATTCGACCATCAACCCTTATCAATTTATTGTCATACATAAAAGGCAACATAGATAGCAATTTGGATTTGGAGTTTAATGCACGGTTTATTAGTTAGTAAATTATAGTCGTCACAATTCCTTTGATTCCTTTTGAGCTACTATAAATAAATAAATGAGTAATTTATTTATTTACCGATAGATGACCTGTTAATTTACATTAAGGTTTTTTTTAATTATGTATGAATCTTTTCACGTCCCTAAATTTCATTGGATTTTATTGAACTTTTGTAAAATTAACTATAGACTCGACTTGAGAGGTATAAATTGAGATAGGCAGGGACTTAATTTCTAGTAAATCCAGAATGAACTGACCCATCGTAAGCCACTCTGATTCATCGTAATACAAAAATTTAGGTCCCGACCACCATATCTCCATATTGCGAAGTTTAGCGGCGTTCACGCCTCTGGAAATTAAAACAGCGGAATTAGCAGCAGTCGGCACGTAGCGCCGATCAGATCAATATGTCATTATTTATGTCTTTAGTTCTTATATAAACATACGCACCATATGCGAGTTGTGATGCATCGTTGAAAACGTGAATTTCTATGTCCTTCGGACATGCACAAAACCTTTCGACGAATCTCTAATTTAGACAGAATAGGTACATTTATACCAAACTCAAACCATAATTGTTTGATTTCTTCTGGAACAGGAGAATTCCAATCGATCTTTAATTGCCATAAACGCTGTAACATCATCTTAGACTGTATTGTACAAGGACTTAATAAACCTAGAGGATCAACAATTTTAAATGAAACAGAGAGTATAGATCGTTTGGTAATATTCTTATTGAGTGTTAGAATTTTTACTGGAAAATTTAAGGAATCACTCTTGGGATCCCAATCTAGTCCAAGACTGCTGGTAAATTCACTAAGATAAAGGGATTCGTCCGAAGTTATTTTATTTAGTAGATGCCAAACGTTTGTTTTAAATTTTCGTAGTTTTAAACGTGCAGAATTTAAAGTTTCTGAAATTGTTGTTCATCCAGTATATAAATCATTAACACAAAAATCATGTTGAATAATATTTCTGATTAATGGATCACCAGAGTGTTCTCCAACCTGCCAAAGACAACGCGTGCTTAAATAACTCGCACTTGTTGTGCCATAAGTCAGGGTATTTAGCTGCAACGCTTTAAGAGGTAACGATTGATTTTCTCGCCACAGTATGAGTTGCAGGTTACGGTGTTCATTTTTTGGCAACATGCACTTGTCGATAAAATTTATCGATATCTCCCGTAATCACAAATTAATACTGCCGAACGCGTATCAAAATGGAGAAAAGGGAATCTTAAATGTGAGGGCCTTTTAGTAATATATCATTTAGCGAATAATCTGAGGTGGTAGGTTCGAAACCGTTAGAAACGACATGCAATTTCGTAGACTCACTACATTCTTTGAAAACAGCATGGTGGCACAACAATTTTCTGGCTTTGTGATGTTTAATTCGGATAAATGTCCAAGCGCTTTATACTCTCGTATTAAATCTATATACTAAGCTTTTAATTCTGCATCTTTTTGAAATCGTTTCTCTAAACATAGACATCTCTTTTTAACTAAACTAAATGAATCACCAAGGCAGTCAGGGGAGTCCTTTAGTGGCAACTGTACGCAAAACCTGACCGTATCTAATCGAAATATAGTGGATTTGAAAAACTGTTCGCACGTATTGTCTTCTGGACTCAACAGATACTACTGTAGAAGCCTTTCGAGAGATCAAAATTTTTTGAGCATTTCGTCAAAATTATCAATGTCTGTACTATCTGAAATAGCCTCATGATTACAGCGGATATTACGAATTTTAGGTTTAGTAAAATAAAAAGAACCAGTAATTAACCATCCAAATTTAAAAAGTCGTAGCTTTGGATTATGGCGTCCTAACGAACGTTGTTCATATTCAAGGATATCAACTAAATATCTGCACCGATTGAGGCATCATTTGGTGCGGGCTGGTCAAATTTGGGATCAGCTAACCTTATGGTTTTCGGTATCTTCAAGTTCTTGACTTCAATTGGATATAATAATATACATATATATATATATATATATATATATATAATATACAATAACATGTCAAAGTTATTGTATATTGTGTAGTTATTGAATTTAACTGAGCAACATAACGTTCACGTACCTTATTGTTTGAATTATTTCCAATACCTATATCGTCGATTGTATTGATAGGTCTTGTTTGTAAATTAAATCGTTTTTGTAGCGACTTTGATACAAACGATGACTGACTGCCGCAATCTAGCAATGCGCGCACCCGTTCAAAATTGTTTAAGTTAGGATTGCGAACCTCGAATATGGCTATTGATAAAATGACTTGATTAGTAATCATAGAAAGATTGTTACATTCTTAAAAAAGTTTTTTCTCTTTAGATGAACTGTATTATGTAATAACGAGTCAGGTGTCTGGTTACAGCCTCGTTCCGACACGGTCCCATACGACATTCGTTTTCAGGATGGCCCTGTCTAAGGCAATTAACACAATTTGTATTTAGTAACATCGGCCAAGTGCTCTTGTATATTTTTTATGATTATAATTTTTGATTTGGTGAGGATGAAAATTATTATTCGCGCGAGCGATTTTGTTGATAAATATTGGATGACGTCTGACGAGGTGGAATCGATTTGTTATTAAAATTATATTCCGGATTTGAATTACTATCCTTTCGAATACGGTTTAATTCTTCAATGACATCCGGACGATCAGTCAAAAACTTCATAAAAATTTCTAATGTAGGTAACTCAGAGAGCCCATCACGAGCCTCTTCCCACTTCTGAAGAGAACGACCATCCAATTTTGAATTTAACATATATATTATCATTATATCCCAACGATAAGCAATCTGATTCAAACTGGTTAAAGCTCTTAAGTTTTTAGTCACGTGATCAACGAGAAATCGTAATGATTTTTCCGACACACGAACGATAGGTTGAATGTTAAATAATGATTTTAAATGGTGATTGACCAATAACCTTTTGTTGTCGCATCGCTTCAGCAATAAATTTCATGCAGTAGCGTAATTATCTGCGGACACTTCCAGATTAGATATTATCCTAACGGAATCACCTTCGAGATAGGAAGTTAAGTAATGACATTTTTG
Organism: Megathymus violae; assembly: GCA_003671415.1. NCBI lineage: Eukaryota > Metazoa > Arthropoda > Insecta > Lepidoptera > Hesperiidae > Megathymus > Megathymus violae. Next base: position 1,045,020 of record PDGT01000055.1, read on the forward strand.
AATAGAAGACAAACGTTCATTTTCGTGCAAATGTAAAAGTATCAAAAGTATCACGGAAATCCAACCCGTTAATGTAAGCACCATCGAAATTGACAATTTAAATTTTTGGCTATTTTATTCCTATTTCTTGATGATTGAAGCTACACTGAACATGAGAATCCCTCTCGGAGCGTTCAATGTTTGGTTTATTCTGTTCTAACAAATCATTAGCCATAGCAATTAATTTAATCATGTCACGCTCAATAAGTTCCCGCTCATCAATTTCCTTATCAATAGAAGCATGATTTAAAATTTCTATCTGACCTTGCACCTCTTCGAACTTAGAAGACAAAATTTCAAATTTACTCAGTTTTAAGGTTCATTCTGCATATTCCATGTGTTAGAAATCGTCTACTTTGTCATTTAGGTAATTGATCCAGATATTTTTAAAATTTGGTTATTTGATCCTTTATTGAGCTTCGTCTAAAGATTAACCTTTTTAGGTCATCTAATTTTAATGACATTTTTTAACTGACTTAAAAATGCAAGGTAATTAAATTGAAAATATTTTATAATTTAATAGATAAATAACTACTTAGATAAAGCTCAAAATGTAAGTTTCAAAGAACAAAAGGATTTATTCTCACGCTCCTAATCTGACGCAGCCTGTGCTCGCTGTGGATATCGTAGGGAAGCCGGCGGACTTGAGTGATTACTCCATGCGAGTCAGACGCATGAACCCTGAAATTGTTCGGCCAAATACTTTAATTTTCACAATTCATGACAGAGCTATAAATGTATGTATACGTGTTACTTTTTATTATATTAAATGACAGATTATTCTTGTGTTTAACGTATGAAGTGCGACAAGTTAGTATTTGATAAGATATTAAAATAATTTTAGGGTTAAATAATTATAACGAAATTAAGTAAATAATGTAAGTAAGTGGTAGTATACAATCTTGTATGTTAGTAACCTTTTAAGTATATTTTGTTAAAATTTTGAATATATTCTAAGAATGTGCGTTTAATTTTTAAAGTATACTTTTATTAGTAAGGATTTAGATTGTAAGTTCTGTACTTAAATTTACTATTGTAGAATAAATTTTGGTAACATAACGATACTTTACAGCAGTCGTAGAAAAAAAAGGGAATTTAAGGTAAAATAGAGGACGGGCACTTGTATGGAATTCAATCCTGAAGTGTAAAACTTTCGATACTCCACCGATCCAACTAGCAAATTTTTATTCCAAAGTGTTTTTTTTCGTCCCTCTTCTCGTTTTTTTTTTATATGTTGCAACAATTTGCTTCCGGGTTCAATATTCGATGATAACAGCGACTCAGCGTTAGAAGTTGCGTTAATGTTTAATGTGATCTAAAAATAATCTCCTTTAAACTTTCTTGAATAAGTTGCCACGTTACGAGTACGAATACCATCAAATTTGATTAAGTTCTTCGTATTTTTTCGATCCTTTTATTTATACAGGTATTTTATCCTGTCACGGTCGCCAAATATTAATTCTTTGGTAGAATAACTAGGGTAGGTCCAGTTACGAGCAATCTGAACATTGCTTTGCAGAAACGATAGGCGCGGCAACAAGGACCATAGCGTTGACCAGCGAGGTCACCGGACCTCACACCTATGGACTTTTTTTCTAAGGCTTGACATTAAAAACAGCGTGTACGCCACGGATGTTGTGTTGGTAGATCATTTAAAAAATAGAATCATCAGGTCATTTGAAAAATTAAAGATCAACAATAGCTTAAAACGTTTTAATTTGTGCATTCCAGTTAGTGGTGGATATTTGAAAATTTGAAAATTTAATACTTAATGGTTGTGGTTAATAAATAACTGACTAGGTATTTACGAATTCAGCATTGATGGCGGCAAAAGAATTCACGTCACGACGAAACTGCGCTGTTGCTCCTCTCATCAAAGGTGAGTGAACCGATGTTTAAAAATGGTATTTTATTACCCTAATTTTTTGCTGTTTAGTTTATTTGAAAAATATATTTTTTAATTCGATTTTAAGAGTTTTTTAACTGATTCAACATGTTCTAAGGAAGGAGAAGGGTTTGTGTTTTAATTTATTGTACTATGATAGTTTCCACCTTGTGTACAATATGACAAAAATCCAAGATTTCAATTATACATCTTATCTTAATATATACCTAGAAATATAACATGTTATATATTGCTTCTTTGACACTGTTTCGGAAAGGTGCTTCAGCATATAGGTAAAAAAATGGTGAAGAAACTCTTCAGTACCATTTTTTTAATTATTTCAATATATAGTTATGACACAGAAAGCTTCTAATAGTATTTGTAGTAGTATATAAATATATAGTAATCGTCATCGATATTTAAACTTGTCTTAAAATCTTCAAAAACTTTTCATTATAAAAAGAAGAGATAAATACATTAAAATATATATATTTCAATACTTTGACAACCCTGTAGCCCAGTTACTCATGACCCTAATTGTTAAGAAATGTTCATTGATTACACAACAAACATTCCATCCCTATAGCTTGGACCAAAATACGAACTACGGTATCCCCTGCCTGTCGTAAAAGGCGACCTAAAGGGAGTTCCGGTGGTAGGCCATAACATCAACTGTCGGCTCTATTTACCACCCATCACATAAAGCCGTACTGCCATGCGATTCGTCGTGTTCCGGCATGATATCTGATGAAGCCGAATGGGCAACGCAAAACTCTATGCCCGAAATCCGCATCGTGAAAAACGCAACGTGAAAAATGCCAGTGGTCCTGATGGATTTCCAAGGATTGTAATAAAGGCATGTGCACCCGAGTTGTCTCCTGTGTTGACACGTCTGTTCTGCCTCTCTCTCAAGTCTGGGATAGTGCCTAATTATTGGAAGCTTGACAACGTATAACCCCTACCTAAAAAGGTAGTCGTGCCCACCCTAATAGCTATCAGCCGATTTCAATTACCTCTATACTCTGTAAGATTATGGAAGGTATATTGCATTCGCGTCTCATGGCATACCTAGAACAAAACGAAGCGAACGGCCGATTTCTAAGCGAACGGTTTCTCCGAGTTGTCCTTGATGGTTATACGTCTCAATTGATGGCTACCAACGCCGGAGTTCCTCAAAGATCCGTTCTATCCGCTACTCTATTCCTGCTACACATCAATGATCTGGGTGCAAAAAAGGAGCCTCCCCGTAGATGTACCACAGTTCCTGTACATCGGGCGCACCCTGGAAACAGTTTAGCGAGTCCCCAACGCTAACTGGCTAATCCTTTCACCACGACGGCTAACACCACTAGTCCAGCACTAGCGCCGGCTTTATGTGTAGTCTCGATTAACATCGAGGGTTTCTCTCAAGCCAAGTCAGAAATCCTTTCTGACCTGTGCCGTACGACACATTGTGATATACTCTGTGTACAAGAAACCCATCGAGGCGAAACTCAAAGTCGGCCACACATTCCTGGACTTACGCTCATCGCCGAGACCTACCATCCGAAACATGTTAACGCAGTGTTTGCTGCTCCCAGCGTGAGCTTAAAATCTTCCTAGTTTACGAACCAGAGCGGAATCGAGATAATTATTATAGGCACCGAATACTGCACTGTCACCTCTGTATATAAACCTCCCGGATCCCCGTTTCAGTTTATCGACACGCTAAGAAGAAGCTCAATGATCTGCTCGAGCCCGGTATCTATGGGTATGCAGATGGCAACACAGTAGTGGAGAGATACCTTCCGAAACCTAGGGCCGGTAGAGACGAAATACAGTCCGAAAGAGAGGCCGTGGTGGAACGTATGAGTCTCATACTTCGGGCAGTGTCTGAATGGGACGATGCCAATCTTGTGAGTTTCAACGCAACCAAGACACGGACATGTCTGTTCAGCGCTAAGAGGAGCCCGTTCAACTTTGCTCCTACTTTTCAGAATGTATCCTTGGAATGCACTGACCGTCTTCAAATGTTGGGAGTTGAAGTTTCGTCGAACCTCAACTTTGGTCGGTTCATCGAGTCTAAGGCTAAAGCGGCTGCAAGGAAACTGGGGGTCCTTGCGAAAGTGAAGTAGTACTTCACATCGTATCAGTATTTAACCCTGTATAAAGCTCAGGTTCGACCATGTGTGGAATACTGTTGTCACATTGAGATAGTGCTGCTAAATGGCATCTATCTGTGTTGGACTCGATAAAGAGGCGTGCAATAAGGCTCATTGGTGACCCAGATCTAATTGAAACCAACCTGTAAAGCCTTGAGCATAGGCGCAGGGTTGGTAGCCTCTCGGTCTTCTACAGGGTACATTTTAAAGAATGTGTGCAGATATTTTTCGAACAACTCGACGTACGGCAGTTATTCACCCTGTCGTAGTGGATGTACCACCTGCACGGACGACGCGGTTTATGTCTTCGTTCATTAGTGCACTGCAAAAGATTGGAATAACCTGCCCGCGGCGGTTCCCGGTTACTTACGATAAAAAAGTTTTCAAGAGGATAGTGAATAGGCAATTATAAGTTAGTGTGTTCAACATCTTACACTTCATCACCACTTACCGTCAGGTGAGACTTTTGTCAAGCATTAAACTTATTTTATGTAAAAAAATAAAAAAGCGACAGGGTCCAGAGATACAAATCATATTGCCGGAGTAATGCCTTACAACTAAATGGGCATATTTAAGTAAACAGTTTAACAGTAATTGGATTGTGTTTTTCCAAACTTTCCGATATCGCCTATAAACGTTCAAAAATCACACTCTCGCTCTGGGATTTCCCAATTGCCATATAAAAGAGTAATAAATTAAACAGATTATAATATCAGATACATTTATCAATTAAGAAAAAGACCAATATTTATAAAACAGAGGAATTCAGATAAATAATTAATGTTTGATTTATTTAGCATAAAACAATAATAAATGTAAATGAATTCAAAGGTTTATAGAAAGTAATATGGCCAGAAATAACTTTTCCAATAACACTTAAATAGCGATTTTGTGCTAATGGCTATCACAACAGCAATTGTCCGCAAAAATGGCAGCGCTCAGCAATAGCTACAGTCACCCGAACGGAGATACAGAGCGTTGATTAACTCAAAGTAGGAACAATGCTTCGTCCGGCGTCTGACTTCCTTCTGAATCTATGACTGACTGGGTGGCGCACTTCCTACACGGCGACGCCCTACTCGAGGGGGCGCAGCCCACGCGTGGGTATTTTGGAACACGAGGTAACCTTCTTTCCCGTGCAGTATACTCGAGGGGTTTTAAGAATAACGGCGCATATGGCACTAGTCTTGATTAACTTCTGACAATCTAACAAGTGACATAACACAGAATGCTGGGGAGGCGGCCATTACAGAAAAATACATAGACCCATCATAGTGTCTGCGCGCGCGTCTCACTTGTTCTTGTGGAACCCCGCAATACGAATTCTGATTGTTATTTTTGTTAAGATGTTACCCTCTGTGCTTACAATATAATGCACCGATATATATTCAAAAATTCAGAAATCACAAACAACCAACACACCAAACTCTTATATAAAACTTGACCCGGAGAGAATTGGCCGGAATCCTTGACTCCGCCGATAAGCTCACGAACAACTGAACTAAGTTATATGTTCATGATTACCGTTCCGGCCGCCTACAGGCCTGTTACGATTATCTCTATGCTTGCGAAGGTGCTGGAGCGCTTGATCAATACGCAGCTCCTGAGGCACCTGGAGGATCACCAGCTGATTAGCGACCACGAATATAGTTACTACCATAGTCGGTCTGTTGGTGACCTTCTAGTCTACTTCACACACCGATTAGCTCAGGCCTTTCAAAGTAACGAGGAGGCTTTGGCTGTTAGCCTAGATATTGCCAAAGTCTTTCACCGGGTCTAGCATAAAGCCCTTCTCGCGAAATTTATATCTCACGGTCTTCCAAATGACTATACAAAAACGCACAATTCAAAACGTCAATGACCCGGGAATCACTGACAAATTAGAACATTTAATTAAGTCTTTGGAGAGACATTGGCTGCCTTTGCGTGTTCTACAGACTGTATAATGGTAAGTGTTCCGAGAAACCGTTTCGACTGATGTCAACGATACTTTTCCATAGTTACACTACACGTCGAAGATTGAAATTCCACCCACATTATCTAGACCCATATCGATAATCAACAGTCCGATTTTTACGATCTTGTCTACTGCGGACGTGTAAGCTGTGAAATGAGCTACCTTCCCAGGTCTTCCCAGAGCGCTAGGACATGGGGTTCTTAAATAAAGGCGTAAAATGAGCTCGCGGGTTGCACATGTCCATAGGCGACGGTGACTGCTTAACATCAGGTGGCCCGTCTGCGTTTTCGCTAGTCCTTAATTTATAAAAAAAATAAGTACCTTTCATCATGATCAAGCTGTTACCAAACAGCGGTTCAATTTCTTGGATGAAGAATGGCTTATGATCCACGAAGTGATCGTGGTCTTTCACTGTAATATTCTTTATCAGGTCAGGGTCTTTGATGAGGAGGATCGGAGTCGCCGCTTCAATGTAGCCCACGTACCTTCAAATAATGTTTATTATTGATACAGAACTAGCGAGTAGACATACAACTAGTTTACTGCAGTTCATAGACAGTTTCTTCATAATGTGAAAATAGAATAGAAATTTATCAAACGCAAGTCGCTAAATAAGATAGATCACAAATGGTCCTCATCCATAATACGGTATACCCGAGAAGAACAATATTCAAGTTTAGGAATACACCTGAGTATCCAATCTTCAGAACACTTACTAATTATATCGGATCGAATTAATGTCAATGACTAATTTAATTTGTGATAAATATTTTTAGAATATATTAATACAGTAAAATATGTGAAAATCTGGAGCAACGAAATTTAAACAGAAAGAAATTAATTTGAAATATATGATTTTACCTAGGAATAATCAATCTACTATTTTTTTGATTGTCTTTTGCGTCAAATACAAGCTCAAAAACGTTTGTATGGATTTTCTTAAAATTTGCAGATAAATGCAATAATTCAATGTTCCCAAAAGGTGCCAAAATTTAATGAGTTCTCCGATTAAGGTCTGCTTAACTAGAAGAATTAAAGGTAATATGATTTTGAATTCTACGTATTGGAATTATGATTCCAGCTCTTCAGTGCTGTTGATACAGGCATTGTGTTTTAACCTCGAATCCAAAGGATCTCTTAATTTTGATTAAGTCATGCGGATGTCCCACATGTAGGTACTTCTTGATCACATGTAATTCAATGTGTCACGTATGTAGTTATAAGTACAAATAATTAGCCAAAAGATTTCATTACAAATTTAAAGTTCTTTGTGAAATCTTTTATGCAGCGTAAGAACAAAATTTAATACTTACTTTTCATCTGGGAATGCTTTATATACCTCATCGATATCCTCGATCATGTGTCGTTTCAAGAAGAAACTCTTTACAGCATTGCCAAAAAGTGGTAACCCAGGCATATATTTAATCCCCGCTTCATCGAATTTCCAATGCGCCCGTTTATAAAGATACAAGAAATAAAAAACTAAGGTAGTTAATAAATATACTATAGCTTCCGCCAACATTTTGATAGTGATGATCGCAGTACTACTCACAAAAGAATGATCAGTATCAAACGCGGAACTATATAACACACATAATATGGAGCAAGTCAAAGGAATTAGCGTGTAAGTCGTAGGACTCGTTACAGCGGAAAACAATTACGACGTATCATAAAACCGAATACAAATTGGAGTCAAATGGGATAATTTCGTATCGCATCCAGGAGTGTTTTTCCTTTCTTGTATAAACTAAAGTATGTAAACAAAATGTTGTGAAGTAAAGAAAATAAAAATGTTTCTGGTATTTGTTGTTAAAAATTCTATTTATTTCAATTTAATTCATTTTATTGAATTCATATAGGTAGTAATTAAAAACAGCACAACTTTTAATATGTATACACAAAAAATAAAACTGTAAAGGGGGAGGAAAATAAACGACAAACGAACTTACAGACTAACTTATGGAATTGATTATCACCTGCATTTTTTCTGTCCTTCAGGGTAAAAACATCTATCAGATGAACCCTCTACTAATCAAAAACAAACATTCACATATAACAAAATGGCCGTATACTAGGATGAGTAACCCACCGATGCTTCGCTTCGGAAAACCGTCGTCTTACGTTGACAAATAGCAACCGCATTGTTTTAAGAATATATTTTTCTAGTTTCATCAAATCGAAAAATAATTATGTATTTATTTCAATAGTTGGAGCCATAAAGTCAAAATTTTATTTACTATCCTCTTAACAGAACGTCTGTAAATTTTGTCCTTTTCACCGGCACAAATCCTTTCGCCAAGATGATAAGGAAACTAGATTATGGTCCATAATATAAGTTATAAATATGCCAAGGACAATACAAATCTCGGCATCGGTTTTAGTGGTATACGTGTTCAGGCAACCAGACAGGATTTAAAAAAAAAATAGGTTTGGTCTCATTATCTATAACAAACTCTACAAGTACATAAAAATTTTCTAAAAATATTTTACGCACAAATTCGGCATTGTTGCAGTTTTGTATTATCATTACAGGTTATCGCGGTTACCAAGAACACGTATCACATGCACGTCATGAAAGACAAGACCCAATAACAAACAGATATGTATCATGACCCGCCAAGAAATAGTATACACGGATAATTAACCCTCATCCAAATATGAGACCTATAATGTCATCAAAAGCTATCTGTTATTATTTTAAAAATTTTGGTTATCTGCCTTAATTGTTTATACTTTGTTAATAACTGTATTCGTCGAAATGATACGCATCAGGTGATGCAAAACTATACGTTTCTAAGTGAATATGTTTATATAAGGTAGCGTATCGAGCATTTTAGACTTCATCGTCACTTACCATCAGGTGGTATTGTTGTCAAGCAACCTCGGTCGATAGGTTTAGGCGAAATCAGTGCTATAGGTCGCAGAGAAGATATGGCATGAGATGCGAATTCAATATACATTCCATAATCTTACAGAGTATGGGGGTAATTAAAATCGGTCGATAATTACTAGGGTCGGCGATGCTGCCTTTTTTGGGCACGGGTTGCACATGGGCAAGATTCCAGGATTTAGGCACTATCCCAGTCTTAAGAGAAAGGCGGAATAGACGTGTCTGCAGAAGGTCCAGGCAATTGACTGTGTGACATCAGGCACCCTAGTCGTTTGCTTTACCAGTTAGGAGAAACCAAACGACATAACAAAATTCCACGTTGCTCTCCCAGCATGGTCTGGTATGGGAACAGCATTTCCTGATGAAACGCGCCAAAGTCTCCCAGAAAGACCTGTTGAGTCGTAACATGTCGATGAAGGGCCTCATCAATTCCCACCAAATAACCGAGTCGTTTGGTGATCACCGCTGTGCGAACAGTAGACACAAGAATACAGAATCTTGTCGATCCCCGTGTTTATCAAAACCCAAAGAGTAGAAAATGTGGCGTCTTCAAGGTGACGGAGACACTGACAACAGATATCATTACGGGCGTAATTCCGGCACTAAGACGAAAGTTGTGCTCTAATGTCTACCCAGGATAGTTAAAATACGCCACGCTGGATGGACAACCAGTCTGCGTCTCCGTCAGGACGGCATGGTTTTGCCTGATGGTTGGTAACTAAAGCCGCAGCCGGTGTTATGTCCTACCACCGGTGTTGCTGCTCGTTTTGCATTACAAAGGGGACACGTGTAGGGAATTCAATGATCCTGTAATTCGAAAGTGAATTATCAATTTCATTGATTTCATTGTATTCATACAATGCATGTTCGTGACAAAAAGCGTGACTATGAATAACATAATATTTTCTTTCATACGAGCCATTTGTATGTAATTGTTAAAACCATATTATTTTCCCATTTGAAGTTTTCCTTCCCCACTCAGTTTCGAGACGATAAGCCTTAACAAATAGTAAGTACACCAAATTCAACTCTAAATCACTTTTATCAAAAGTTTTGTAATTTTTACCCCATACTCTTAAACTTTCATAATGTCGATCTATTGGTGTAAAATGCATAAAAATGCGTGTAGTCTCTGTGATCATTGTGTTCAGAGAGACAAAATTAGCCGTATCAAAAAACATTACAGTTCAATATAAGTTCAGTAATAGTTAAACAATCTGAGAGATAGAAGTTATTTTTAATATAACGATATATTAAAGAGTAATAATACAATACCATGGTTATTTAAAGTATCTTATTCCAGCTTCATCTCCAACAATTCTAAGATTAGTTTATCTCTTTTTCGCTCCTCATTCGGTAGTCGTTGTGCAATGCCGTGCACTCTATTAAGACACGAATGGTACGTTACTTTTATATCGGCTTAAACGAATATATAGACAATACATGGCTTATGTCGCTCCGGAATAATGTACGTTTCAATTGGTAAAATAGTTATACAAATAGATGCCGTAACTACTCTCCATATAGAGACAAACACAAAATTCGCACTCTCTCTTCATAATAACTAGTAACATACCCGCGCTTCACTGCGGGAAATTTGATTTTTAGGTTCACAAATAGTAATCGAACTCTCAGTTTTATCAGGCGTTTCATAAATTTCCATAAGTAATGCGTTTTCTGTTATTTTATGGTGAGTACAAAATAAATAAATAAAAAGATTTACCTACTACTTTACTACACATTTTCTATAATAAGATAACTCGATTATTAAATCTCTGTAAAAATCAGATTTTTTAATTGATTACAACTTAAATTTCATTCGGTAAAAATCAGAACGTATAATTACAGTATGAATTTTTTCACTTTAAATAAAGATGCTCTCCACCCACTTCAGTTCTGACTGTATCGTGAGTAGCATTATTATTCAAATAAAAACATCACCAATGAAAAAAAACTTCTATGTAACATTTAAATATCTGAAGTAGTTTCTCCACAGAGCTATCAATTTGTAAAATCTTAAAAATACAACAGTTTCAAAACATTACAAACATCACTAACTAAGGATGCATTGTATTAAGTAAAATTCTCTCAGTGTGTTCTCGTAACATTACAAAAATCAGACCTAAAGTTCATTCAAATCACATTTCTGAGTATCGAGCCCAAGTTAAATAGCTTCCTGTTCAACTAAGGCGTAACTCTAGAATTCTCCATTTATTATATTCTATTCTGAATGATTCAACGTCTCCTGCTTATTTAAAGGAAAAATTTCAATTTCTTTGTTCAACTCATGACAAAGAACTTCGCTCCTCTACTAACTTCAGGCTTTATCATCCGCCTCATAGTACAGGGTTTTTCATTAATTCTTTTACTGTTCAGAGTGTACAGCAGCTCTGGAACGCCTTACTATAGACAACAAGAACGCTCGAACCGAAAATTCATTGAAGCGACGGGTCCGGCAATACTTACTTGAAGCAAGTTGAATTTGTCGGTGTAAATGTATGTATTATATTTATTTATATGTATTCATATTGTACATATTTCTGTAGGTATTATAAAAATTTATTATAAAAAGATATTACGAATAAGAAATTATTACATCATCGATTTTGTTACTTTTAATATATTTAATTCCATGTCCATCTTTAACCATAACAAAATAACAGCATTCGTTTTTAATAAAATAAATAGCACAAATAACTAGTTAAGCAATTACTAGTTTAGCAATAACTAGTTTCGCACAAGTTAAAAATATATGTCGTAGTTGTTGTAATGTTGTTTTAATACGGTTACATACGGTAATAGAAATTTTATATACGTATTTTTTTAATGGTGAAATCAGATTAAATTATAAAGAATAAATGATTCTTTTTTATGTGTGAATAGCCGACAAACGAGCAGAGGAGCCACCTGATGCTAAATGGTCAACGGCGCCCATGGGAATCAGCAAGACCAAATGTATCACTGATGTCCAGAAATGAATGAATGATGTCGGTCCAGAAATGAGAGGAAGATAAGTAAGAAAGAAAGTACTGGCCCTCAAGCCCCCAGCCAGACCACGACGAATAGTTTGACGGCTGACTCAAACAGGAAGGTGGTAGCTAGCAAGGCAGGTTTCACGGAAAATTAAAAATACCAGTAATAATAATAATACTGATTATAAAATGTTTACGCGAAGCCCTATCACCAAGCAGGCTGACTTCTGTCGCCTCTTACGACATCTCGTATCAATCGTATCTTTGGAAAATAGTAACGGATCAAATATAAGAATCACCAAATCTTAGAAAACCACTTAGAGAAGTTGTGAAATCTTAAACCCGTCGTATCTATACCAACTCTTTTTAATGCTGGTACATATTCGGCATTTTAACACTAACATTTTAAACATTTTAACACATAAAAATTCATCGGTAGTCTTCCGGCGGACATTTAAACTTGTTGTTGGAGTAACTGTTGCCTCTAATTGAACCTTCAAGGGCTCCAAAATATACAAATATTAACTAGTTTTTCCCCGACAGACTTAGAAAGAGGCAAAAGTCTGAATGCCTATTGTAGTTAATTAGATATTACACAAACATGGACGTAATCGCAAGGCTTCAGGAAATAATAGTATATATACATATGTCGGAGATGGTCATTAGTATTGACGTGAAACGAAACAGCACGATATCCGAGTGATGGCAGCACCGCCGTGATGACGTCGTACTCGGCTAACATCATGCTACAACAGAGCCTAGCTAGTGGATTGACGCCGGATGGAGCCACAGTTTACATTCTGCGGTCGAAGAGATCGGTTCCTCCGCACTAGGAACTGTTACTTGTTTCGTTTGATCGGTATGAAGTGTTTGTTAGCAATTAATTAAAAGTGTTAAACGATTGTACGCCCACGCTTTGTTCGACAATGCTACTAAAACTACTGCCATTGCCGACACATATATATTTATAAATTATTTTAGTCCGTCGTCTATCTGTTCTACTATAACGCTAAAACCAGTGAATCAATTTAAATAATTCTTAACATATTTCAAACTTACATTATGGGTTATAATCTACAGTACCGTACATACCGAGAAATAAACCCGTTCCCACAGAATAGGAATTAAAAAATTGTATTAAAATTCTGTTATGAGGATAATAAACAAAGTATTGATTGTTTTTCCAGCTATTGCCATATTCCAAATTTATGATATCTATGAAGTCTAAAACTATAAAATATTTTAAATATAACATTTGTTAAATGTGTACTTAAAATTAACAATTTTTCGAATTTGGGTGATATTTGCAAACTTAAGGTGTAAGTTTTTAGAAGCAAAGCGAGTATGGGTTACATATGCTTTAAACGAAAAACAAGATTGCTTCACGGGTCAACAACAAAAATAACAAAACAAATTGTAGTGGCCAATGTGTGTAAATAGCATCGGCACTGTGTAGGTACTTGCGTACGGATATTTTATATTAATCAGACCTATACAAAATGTCTGACTATTTGTATATAGTTTAAATATTGAGCAAGAATTCTACTCTGACCACGGTGCAGTTAATAAACAGCCCACTCACCTTGTCTTGTTTGATGTGATTCTTATTATCCTTTCTTCAGGGATATGATTTGGAACGACAATCTTGCGCCTGAAGAAGCCGGCCGGCGGGACTTCGAGTATGCTTAATCCGTGATCATCCGCGGAAGTTCACCACATTCTAGACTGTTCCTATATTATCTTAAAGGGTGCACCCTAATATTAAACAATCAGTTTATATTTATTGGATTAATCCACTTTAAAGTATCTCGATTTGCAATTTTACACTACCGCTCAAGTCGAACGAAAAAATCCGGACGAAGAGAAAAAAATAAGTGATTACGTTGTTAGCTCATCGGCTCGACCGATCCCGAAGAGGCAGTATTTTATTAATTTTGAGCCTGCTAACGCCATCTATTGGTATGTAGGTTGCAACTCTGAATGATTGGGCTCTGCACTCAGTAGTTTCCTTGCCAATATTCAAATTAATTTTAATATTATGAAATGAAGCTATAACGCTTCACCACAAATAGAAAGCTAACTTAATTTGTAGTCATGTTAGTAATAAATAATAATTACAGTTAGTAGTATTTTGTACCAACTATATTGTACCGTACAATATTACCAACAAACATAATCGCTATGCTTCTAAAAGGTGTAAATTAAATTTATAAAATCCCTCTTCCGTATTATTTCCTTTGCAGTATTAATTCAGTTCCTATACAAATGGCGTCTATCTGAAACTTGCGAAGTCGTACAATGGCGAGCCGTGAGACAATGGCCAATGAAGTACTCCAAGCTTTTACTACTTCACCTAAATGAGTGCTATTTCTTTGCTCTCAAATTTCAGTGTCTGTAACATCCATTGCAGTATGGCTTACCGTTATTTTAAAGTAGGGTAATTTGTAACTTTATTCATATAAAAGTAAAAAGCGGGGATTCTATGCTTCTTTCAATTAATATCAGTGGTTAATATATTTTTAAAATTCAAAAGGGATTTTATTATTTCTAACTGATAATTTAATTTTAATTAATATTTTAATAAATCAACGAGTACTCTCAGGATTAAACTTGACGGTTCAAAGCCCAGCGGTCTCAACAGGTGCGACCTTATTTGCTATTCAACAGAGCACATTACGAGCAGAATTAGATATGGACTCGGGCTTGGATAGTAGTTAAAAAATGTTTCTTGATTTATACATAACTTGTCTTGTTTTTTTACTTACACACGAACCACTGTTATAGACATTCTTAACACCTGAGGCATCGTCAGGGTGTTATAAGGAAGACAGGAACCAGTTTTTTTCGTGCACTTCTGATTATTAACGAACAAAATTTTTCTGAAAATTCCTATGAATAAATAGGAATATTTTTCGAGATATTTCATAGTTGAAGTTGTTTACTTAAGACAATTCCGAGAATCGACAAGAATACCTCTATCGCACCGAGACGAATAAAGCCAACAAATTCATATTAAATTACACATAGACTACCAACAAGATATTTTTCTTATCCTTGTCACGCCCGCTTGTTCTACCACGAAAGGATAAGCGACGCACCAATATTGAAAACTTTAATATAACTTTTAATTAAAAAAAACCATTCGAACTCATGTTCTTCTACCGAAATACACTTGTCAGTCTTATGTTAAGGGTTCTGAAAATTCGATGAACGAAACAGAAATCATACAATGACCAAATTATAAATACATAAGCCAAAAAAAATCTATGTTTCTTATTGTGATCTTTTGGGATTAAGTCAGAAAATTTAAAATCCAACGTTCTGTAAAACAGATTACATATTCTTTGTATTTTTAAAATGCATAGTTCTGTCTTGCATGTAATTGAAAATACTGTTATACCTTTCTCATCTAATGTCAAAAATCTTGGACTACATCTGGACACCATTCTTAGTTGGTCAGTACACGTCATTTTAAATCATTTTCGTAACTTCCTCCCTATCCAGATGAAAATTACTTTGGTAAAAAGTCTTTTTTTGCCATTAATTGATTATGCTGATGTGTGCTGCTCCGACTTGAGTGTGCAGCTTCTCAATAAGCTGGAACACCTCATTAATAATGCTATACTTTTCATCTACTGCCTACGGAAATTTGATCGCATTTCGCCCTATCGTCGCCAGCTCAAATGGCTCCAAATTCGGGATCGTAGGCAGGTTAGAGTACTAACCACATTGCACTCGGTTCTGTTTGAACAGCTGTACCCAGATTACTTAAGACAAAGATTTCAGTATTTTCATGAAACTAATGAGTGTCAACTACGATCTTCCGATTCTCTCGTATTATCGACACCCCTTCACCGATCTGGTTTTATGTCAAATTCTTTCACTATTGATGCCATTCGCTTATGGAATGCTCTCCCGTATCAGATAAGAAAAATTGCTAACAAATCATCTTTTAAAAACGGAGTCACTGCCAACTATCTGCTGAAGTCTGAAGGAAATTGCTGAGTTGATATCACATCTGCGTGGATATGTGAATCGTCATCTACCTAAGTTCACTTTTTAACTGATGCACATTTTCATGTTTAAATCTGTAATACATATATATATATATATATATATATATATATACAAATTTTTTAACTATATCTTTATTGTATATATAATGTTATATGTAATTCTAGACCATTTATTTAAATTATGATTTTTTGATATCTTACATTTATATATTAATGCCGCCAACGCTGATATCTGCTTAGCTTAAAGGTTGACTGGAAGAGAATGCTCTTAGCATTAAGTCCACCTTTTATACCGCATTGTATCAGATATAATAAAGTTTAAATAAATAAATAAATAGTTCAAAAGATATTCATGCAATTGCCAGAATATTGAGCATATTTACACTTAATCTCAATGTAATATTATCGCACCCTTAGAATGAAAGGGACTTAACTTAAAAATTGCAATTTATGGGAAATGACGAAGAAAGTTTTCAAAAATGTATGGTCTTGAGTAAATTTAAAGAAACTGATGTATGAGATTTTCCCTTTTTCCCTTTCTCACTCATAATTCGGGCTCTTTTTCACCATGGGGTTTTAGAGGAGGCTTTTTTAAGTAATTTAAAGTAAAATCTGGAATTTCAGGAATTTTGAGTTAAGTCACTTTCATTCTAAAGGTGCGTTATGACTTTCATCATCTCATCAACTCATTTACGGCACACTGCAGTGCTTTTCGGGGGCCTAAAACCCTACGTACTTACTCTTTACTAAATCGTACAGTCTTGACAGAGTGATCGTGGTGGTATGATAAAGATGGTGGTGATGATCATTGTCTTCCTTTTAGATTGCAACGACAACATTACTTATTACCACTGTATAAATAAGTGGGACTACATAATCTTACACAATGCGTTGTATATTTTTACACTATTAAAAGGCCTACGATGGGTCTAAGTGACTGCTATTTAAGAATACATATTAGGACCGTGAGCTTAACACAAACCCTTTGAATGACAGTAGGGCTCTAAAAATTTTGTGACCATCGATTTCATTAATTAACGGGTACTAACAGCGTCTGAAGTTTTTTTTTAACTTGTAATACATTTGTTTGAAAATGTATAAAAGTTTTTTAAACAATTGTAGATTTAATTTGTCTTTTCTAATTATTGGATGCTATATTAGCTATTGCAGTTTCTATAGTAGTATTATATTCTATAGTAGTATAGTCAGGTAAGGTCAGGGGGTAACCATCTCAACTTTTAGACCGAAAGTTGTGATGTGTTACACGGGTATGCGACCCCGGCGCCCCGAGCTACAACTGTCTTTTTCCCTACATCCGAGCCAGTAGTATCCCACTTTCTTTTTATCCTCTCTCATACCCATCATATTCCAGTCCTTTCATTCCTATTTCCTTTCTTTCCTAGGTCTTATATCAGCAGACCCCTCCTGCTTCAACACTCTCAAAGTCTGTTTCGGCGAAGATGGCAACCCAATGCAGATATTGCGAAAGGGCCTGGCAGACTCGGCGATTCAGCAAGGCAAGGTGGCCTAGGGTGGCGATAGGGGGCGTACAGATACCGCCGGCCAGACACATTATCAGATCCCTTCTCCAGTCGTAGCGGTCTTTCGTTCCACTGATCCGAGGAGAGGGAGGACAAGTGCGTGCGCCTGCGTTTGCGCAAACGTCTGCGCACCTTAATATATCCTGCGTAACTGACCGCTTCTGATTAACGGACTCCGATTACGTTAAGTCCTATGGTGATGGGTTGAAGTAGCAAGGTCTAGCGTGGTGCAGCTAGGCTTTGTCTGATTCCTGCACATAGGCGGTCCCAGGGGTGTGAGTACACGCCGTGGTCGTTTTCGTATTGCAAATCTGGGGTGATAATGCGAATTCGGCAGCACCTGGGGTGACAAAGCAGCCCTGTTTAGGGAGGCACTGCTTTCCTCGCTCAGACGAGGAAGGGGCTAGAAAAGGTGCCCCAAAAAACTCTCGTCCCCTTTTCTGAAGGTGGTAGTAACCGCGGCTGCCACCGCATCAACTTAATTCGTGGTCGACGTAACAGAAAACACACAAACATCAAAAAACCACCTATCATGACATTTGGCGTGTGGAACGTGAGAACACTCATTGATCGAGATGGAAACGCCTGCCCTGAAAGCAAAACTATCATAGTAGCTCGTGAACTTCGTCGCTATAATGTAGATGTGGCTGCACTCAGTGAAACGCATCTTGCGGATGAAGCAGACCTGGTGGAAGACAGAAGCGGTTACACTTTTACTGGAAGGGTACCGCTTCCTCCGAACCTCGTCGTTCAGGTGTAGGACTTGCCATCAAAAATCCGTTGATAAAACAACTTGAGGAATGTCCTGTACACATTTCGGACCGCGAGACTACACTGCGCCTTCACCTAGATAAAGACAACTACCTTAATGTCATCAGTGTCTATGCTCCAACGCTAGACAAGTCTGATGACGTTAAGGCCAAATTCTATGAGGAGCTGTCTCTATGTCTTGATAGCATAAACGCTAGAGAGCAAATTTTGTTGCTAGGCGATTTCAGCGCTAGAGTCGGTCGGGATTATGAGGCTTGGCCTGGAGTTCTGGGAAGGCACGGAGTCGGTAACATGAACAGCAATGGCCAGTTATTACTCAGTCTTTGTGCTAAATACGATCTTGCGATATCGAACACTACGTTCAGACTTGCCGCAAAGCACAAGACAACGTGGATGCACCCAAGATCGAAACACTGGCATTTGAATGACTTTGCTATCACACGTCAAAGAGACATCAGCCAAGTCCTAGTCACCCGTGTTATGCGTGGTGCGCACTGCTGGACTGATCATAGGCTTATTGTCACGAAGTTGAGACTCCGCCTCCGTCGACCATGCAGATCCACGGTGATAAAGCCTACGTTTATAAACGTGGGTAGGTTGAAGGATCGCGAGATTCAGGACCAATACGCTGAAGCTTTATCTGAAAAGCTGTTGCCAGCCGAGGAAGGTGAAATCAACGTTGCTTGGGGATCACTGTCATATCGTCTCACGGAAACCGCTTCACCTACCCTTGGTATGAAAGACCGACGTAATGAAGACTGGTTCGATGATAATGACGGGATTCTTAAGGCAGCGTTTGACAAACACCGAGATCTATTGCGACAGCATGGCAGACAAAATGGAAGTGTTGCGGTGGTCAAAGAGAGTGACCTTGAACTACGTGGGCTGTCTCGACATTTAAAAGACAAGTGGTGGCAGGACAAAGCTTGTCAAATCCAGTGGCTCGCTGACACAAAACAGCTAGGGGTGTATTATTATGAGGTACGTAAGCTAATAGGTACACCCCGCCGAGCTAAAGTGCCCTTAAAGTCTTTGGACGGTATGCACTTCTTGACATGCAAGGAGGAAGTTCTGAAGCGTTGGGCCGAACATTTTAGTACTTTGCTCAATGTAGACCGAACAGCTGATCTACACTCTATCAGCTTAATATCTCAACTCCCCTCGCCATTGAGCTGGATGAGCCGCTGTCACGTGACGAGGTAGTTACTGCCATCAGACAGTAGCAAAATAAGCGGGCGGTTGGTACTGACCTGATACCGGGAGAGCTGCTTAAATACGGCGGTGAAGAGTTGCAGAACTTAATCTGGGAGCTGTTTGTTCGTATGTAGGAGGAAGAGCGAGTACCGGATGCTTTTAAAATATCTCGTATCACTGTCATCTACAAGAACAAGGGTGACCGCTTGGATTGCAACTCTTACCGCGGTATCTCGCTTTTGTCGGCCCCTGGAAAAGTCTTTGCAAGAATACTTTTAAACCGCCTCAAGGATTTATCCGAAAAGATCCTGCCTGAAACCCAATTTGGCTTCCGGCCTGACCGAGGCACATGTGAAGCGATCTTCTTGGTGCGTCAACTACAGGAGAAAAGCAGAGAGCAGGGCCGCAAGCTGTATCTCTGCTTTGTTGACTTGGAGAAAGCATTCGATAGTGTGCCTCGTGAAGCACTTTGGGTGGTGATTGAGAAGCTAGGGTGTACGAAAAAGTTTGTGAGACTTCTGAGACTCCTGTACGATGATATGCGTTGCTGCTTGTCTGTACATGGCGAACAGTCAAATTTCTTTCCAGTTACCTGTGGAGTGAAACAAGATTGTGTTTTAGCACCCACACTGTTCGCTTTATACTTTGCAGTAGTAGTCAAAGAGGTTCTCTTAACAGTTTCCGAGGGAGTCCGCATCCGCTTCCGCACAGATGGCAATCTTTTCAACTTGGCCAGATTTAAGGCGCGCACTAAAGTCTCGTATGCAATGATTTCAGAGATCGTGTATGCCGATGACTTATGCTTTGTAGCAGAATCCCCAGATGGCCTGCAACAGCTGATGTCCGCTTTCAACCTAACATGCTGCAAGTTCGGCCTGAAGATCAATGTCCGAAAGACGGAGGTGATGTCTTTAGACATACATGGTCGCGAGACACTGTCCATTAAGGTTGATGACGATGTGCTGAAACAGGTTGATAAGTTTCGTTACCTGAGGAGCACTATAACATCTAAGTGTGACCTTGATGCTGAGATCAGCAGCAAGATCAGTGCTGCAGCATCAGCATTTTGGAAGCTGCATTCCAAGGTCTTCTGGTCGCACGACTTGAAACTGGCCACTAAGATGTCTGTATATATGGCGATTGTGCTGCCAAATCTTCTCTACTCTTCTGAGACGTGATGTGTGTATCGCCACCACATACGAACTCTGGATCGTGTTCACCTAAACTCCTTCGAGCCATCATGAACATCCGATGGTCCGACCGGGTGTGTAATACCGAAGTCTTGAGACGAGCCAATGTTGGTGGCATTGAGACCTATTTAATGTGTCGGCAGCTTCGGTGGTGCGGTCACGTATCACGCATTGCGGAGGAAAGAGTGGCGAAGCGCATCTTTTATTCTGAATTATAGGAGGGCAAGCGAAAGCATGGCGGACCACTCCTCAGATACAAAGATGTCCAGAAGCGACATATGAAAAGATGCAACATTGAGCCTTCTAAATGGGACGGTCTGGCAGCACAGCATCCCGAATGGCGCGGGATAGTAAAGAAGCAAATCCACGAGTTTGAGGAACAGCGTAGAGCAGTGCTCGACGCCAAACGCGATGAGTTAAAGGCCCGACTACCCGCCGCCATCAATTACAATTATTTCAGCGGCAAACTCACGTGCTTACACTGCGCACAGGAGTTCGCTGTTAAAATCGGCTACGTAAGCCATCTCCAGGCACATCAGCGCCACCTTGATTAGGCGTCGAAGTGGTCGCCATGGCCGGAATCGGTCAGAGAGATCACATCAATAGTATAGTAGTAGTAGTAGTAGTAGTAGTATAGTAGTAGTATAGTAGTAGTATAGTAGTAGTAGTGTTAGAAAAGTAAACTAAAAATGTTCCACATTCGAATGTGTCATATTTGTATTCACTCAAAAAACTAACGTTTTATAGTAATCTCGTGTCTTCTCTTACAAGTAAATCCATAAGAATTTACTACTCTTGGCGTGTATTATTATCACAACCCTTCAGGTTATGGGCCCAGGACGCGTCGGCAAGTATTTAAAGTATATTTCACAATAAATAGTTGCAAGATTTCGACGATTGCGGCTTGTGTAGCAAAACGTCAAAATGGCGAATTCTTATAACAATATCGTCATGGAAAACTCACTGGAGTTAAGGATTACCATAATTGGAAATTCCAGATGAAGATGATATTAGTTCACGAGGATTTGTGGGATTGTGTGATACCCGAGAAGATTGAAGACGAGAAGAAAGACTTGAAAACCTTAACCAAAGGCGGTGGCTTCTTCTGCTTATCCACATGTCAGAAACGCCTCCAGTGCACGTATGGCATGGCAAAATTTAGAAAGGGCATATGAGGATCGAGGTCTGTGTCGAAGGTTGAGTCTCTTGAGAAGTCTTTTTGCGATAAAACAGTGTGAATGTGTGAACATGGACAGCTATATAGCCAAAATTACGGAAATTGCTCAACAATTGGCTGATATAGGTTCCCCGTTAGAGGATGACTTCCTGGCCGTCATAATATTAAGTGGCTTAACTACAGAGAGACATGATCCATTGGTAATGACTTTGCAAAACAGCAATATTAGATTGTCAAGTGAAACTGTAAAGGCCAAATTGCTACAGGAAGATCAAAGGCGTCTCGATAATACTAGCGTGACTGCACTAACTGTGAAGAAAGCTATAAAATGTTTTAAATGTAAAAAAAACAGGTCACTTAATGAAGAATTGCCCAAACATTACTCGAAGCAAGGAGCGAGGATCTTTTAGCAAGGAGCAGGGTTCTCACAACAAAGAGCGAAGAACTCTGAACAAAGATGAATCCATATTATCTGCATTGTCTGTGTCAATTAAGGATGACACATGGTGCGTCGACTCAGGAGCTAGTTGCTCCTCAGGAGCAACTAACCACATGTGTAACGATAGGTTGATGTTTCACGACTATGAGTCGATAGACTCTATACAGGTAAATGTGGCAAATGGAGACAAGCTGTCAGCTGTTGGTAAGGGTAACATTAAGATTAAATTAAATAATTGCATAAAAACTATAAGCGACGTATACTTTGTACCAAAACTTTCTGTTAATTTACTATCAGTTAGTTCGATGACACGAAAGGGTTTAATTGTTTTATTTAGTTCTGATGACTGTAAAATATTAAAGAATAATGAGATAGTTGCCACTGGTAGCCATGTAGATCGTGTGTTTCGGTTGAATACCGATGGATCTTTAATTTGTAATAGTGTGTCAGATAATGCTATGATTCCACAATGTTCAACTTCACAGGAGAATGCAGTTACAGGTGTCACTGTAAGAACGGTGGAGGTGGAACCGAAGGTATCTGTTCATGCAAACTGTAAGGTTTCTCAGGAAATCTGGCATAGGCGACTTGCTCATTTAAACTCACGTAGTATGTACCTCATGAAGAAAGGTATGGTAACAGGCATTGATTATGTAATTGCTAATTTTCAGCCATATGAAGCTTGCGTTAAGGGGAAGCAGGCTCGGGTACCATTTCCAAAGAAATCGGAAAGCAGGTCAACTGAATTATTAGGACTGATACATAGCGACCTATGTCACAACCATCTTTAGGTGGAGCTAGATATTTTCTGACATTTATTGATGACTATTCACGAAAAACTTATGTTTATTTTCTTAAGTCAAAAGGCGAAGTATTCGATAAATTCAGGATGTTTAAAGCCCTGGTAGAAAAGCAAACTTCAAAGAAAATAAAAGTTTTAAGGAGTGATAACGGTCTTGAATACATTAATAATACATTCCAGACATATCTGAAGGAGGAGGGGATTGTTCATCAAACTACGGTCCCATATTCACCGTCACAGAATGGAGTCAGCGAAAGGGCTAATCGGACCATTGTCGAGAAGGCGCGGTGCATGCTCCAAGACGCTGAATTGGACAAGCGCTTCTGGGCAGAGGCGGTTCAGACGGCTGTCTACATTAAGAACAGGTTACCGACAAAAGCTGTGATGGGGAAAACTTCAGAAGAAATGTGGTCCGGCAAACGAGTTAATGTGAGTCATTTTAAGATATTTGGATGTGTAGCTTATGTTTTGATACCGAACAGAAGGAAACTTGATTCGAAATCAAAGAAGTATATTTTTGTGGGATACTGTGAGGATACCAAAGGATATCGCCTGTTAGATCCAGATTGTCCTACAAAATGTATTAAAGCTAGAGACGTCACATTTTTTGAAAACCAATTTTATTCAAGAGATAATGTTGTTGTCACATGATGATAATTTTAATTTACTGACAAACAATTTGAATGAACAAAGATTGTCAGAGTCATTTAAGGATCAGTCTGATCATGTATGCATTGATGATAATCTGTCTGATGGCAACGAAATGAAAAGAAGTGAGAGAAGACAGGAGATTATCGATTTAAATGACACTGACAATTCTGATACAATATTATCCAATGCAGATCGCTGTTCGGATGTAACTTATGTTCCAGGGTCTTCAGACTTGGAGTCTGATGACACATACGTGGAAAGTTACGGAAGTGCTGTAGATGAAGATTCCTTCGACGTAAATATGGCACTGGCACTGAGCATTGGAACTGATGGAAGCGATACACCGATGACGGTGCAAGAGGCGCTTAGTTCTGAAGATGCTGGTCATTGGCGTGCAGCAATGCAAGATGAGTATGAATCGTTCATTAAAAATAATTGTTGGACTTTAACTAAGTTGAAAAAAGGTCAGAAGCCAATAAAATGTAGATGAGTTTTTAAAATAAAACGTGGTCTTGACAAAGAGATATTGAAATATAGAGCACGATTGGTTGCTAAGGGGTACACACAAAAGTATGGGATTGATTACAATAAAACTTTCGCCCCAGTTGTCAGACATTCGACTATAAGAATGCTTTTCACAATAGCCCTCAAGTATAATCTTAATATTGATTAGCTAGATGTGAAAACTGCCTTCTTAAATAGTGATCTAGCCGAACATGTTCTGATGGAGCAACCAGAAAGATTTGTTATAAAGGGGAAGGAAAACATGGTATTAAAATTAAACAAATCCATTTATGGTCTAAAACAAGCAGCTAAATGTTGGTATGATAAAATACACAGAGTTTTGACAAGTAAAATGCAATTTAGGAACTCGTCTGTGGAACCATGTGTCTATTTTAGACATCAAGAAGAAGGCTTACAATTATTACTATACACGTTGACGATATTCTCTTATTTACATCTGCTGCTGAAGATGGAAGCATTATTAAAGATCAACTTTCTAAGAAATTTGAAATTAAAGATCTGGGTTCAGTCCATAACTTCTTAGGAATGAGAATCTGTAAAAATGATAATCAAATTTCTATTGATCAGTCACATTACATAAAAGATGTTTTAAGAAGATTCAATATGGAAAACTGTAAACCGGTCAGTACACCTATGGAGCCTGGCTTGAAACTTGTAAGAGCTGAAAATAATAATGAGAATTGTGAGTATAGGCAATTGATTGGATGTCTTATGTACATAGCTGTATGCACTAGACCAGACATTGCTCATGCACTGAGTTGTTTAAGTCAATTCAATAATTATTATTCTGATGTTCACTTTAAAGCAGCCAAGCGGTTGTTAAAGTATTTAAAAGGAACAATATCTTATAAGTTGTACTTTGAAAAATCGGGATTAAATGTTTCCGGTTATGTAGATGCTGACTGGGCATCTACATGTCAAGTAGATGGTAAGCCTTATACAGGTTTTGTTTTTAAGATAGGGAAGTCTGTTGTTTCTTGGGAGAGTAGAAAACAGAAAACTGTGGCTCTCTCAACCACAGAAGCAGAATACATGGCACTATCTGATGCAACTAGGGAAGCTATGTTTATTCGTACTTTCTTGAAAGAATGTTTAGAGTTGAATGGTTTCAATATCAAATTGTTTAATGACAACATGTCGGCACAAAAATTATGTGATAATTTAATGTTTCATTCACGCACTAAGCATATTGATATAAGACATCATTTTGTGAAAGACATTGTAGCTAAACAATATGTTCAAGTTGAATATCTTTCTACGGATGAAATGATTGCAGATCTGCTTACAAAACCATTAGTAAGAGATAAGTTTGTAAAGTTAATGTTACAACTTAATTTAAGAAATTGATAATGTTACTTACTTTTTTATACTTATGGTTTGATATGGTACCTATATGATATTCTTTAAATATTGATCTTGTTAATATGTAGTATTGTTAAGTACTGTGTGTCATGCTTGGTGCCTGAATGTTTTTGTGTGTCAGGTATTTGGAACATTTTGATTTAAGGGGAAGTGTTAGAAAAGTAAACTAAAAATGTTCCACATTCGAATGTATTGTCATATTTGTATTCACTCAAAAAACGAACGTTTTATAGTAATCTCGTGTCTTCTCTTCCAAGTAAATCCATAAGAATTTACTACTCTTGGCGTGTATTATTATCACAACCCTTCAATTAGTAGTATAGTAGTAGTAGTAGTATAGTACCACCTAATTACTTATGAATATTCGAGTTCCAATCTTGCACGCAGTTCTAATTATTCAACTTATGTGCGTTTTACAAATTAATTGTCACTTTGGAGGGTACCTGCATTCCTAACAGTTTTTCATAATGTTCTCAAATGTATGTGTGTGAAGCACTTGCCCAGCGTGGCGGACTGTCTCCCCTATCTAATTTTAGAAGAGAAACAAGTCCAGCAGTGAGACAATGTAGGTACATAATACAAAGAATTTCGTAGCTTCCGCGTTTCGTAGCGCGCAGCTAAGTTATTTACAGATACGCGAAAATCATAGTCCTGTGTATATTTTACTAGTTATTCGCCAACAATCGAACACCTCCAGCGACACTGACTTATCGAATATTTTCCCTCCTCCGACATCTTGGAAGACAGATTTTCCCTAAGCATGACTTGTAGACTTATGATCGATGTTGCTCCGAAAATAAGCAGACGAGGAACTTATTTATTCTGCATCGGGAGCCATCTTGCCAATATATTTCCCACAAATGTTTTTCCTACGGCGAAACCGACATGATAGCTCATATTGAATAAACAATATGCGGTTTAATGAGTAAGTAACTGAATGGTACTGTTTTTTCTCGTATTCTATTTATGGTAATATTAAAACTATAAAGGAGTTGTCTTTGTATAATATACGTTTTATCAAATTGTAATATAGTTTACCATGGTTATTGAGGTGTATATAGGCAAAACAGCAACTCACTTTCCGTAGGTCAGCGATGTTTGGTCTCGTCAAGATCATCTATACTAATAAATAAAATTGGAGTGTCTGTTTGTAAATATTAAAATAACCGCTTTTTACTACATGCATATGAATGTATGTATATACGGTACATATACCAAAATAACATTTTTTACAATTTTTGTCTGTCTGTCTGTCTGTCTGTTTGTTTCGGCTAATCTCTGAAACGGCTGGACCGATTTCGACGGGACTTTCACTGGCAGGTAGCTGATGTAATAAGGAGTAACATAGGCTACTTTTATTTCTACCAAAGAACTTTTGTTAATTCCACGCGGACGAAGTCGCGGGCACAACTAGTTATTAATATGTGTTCTTCTAAAAATTTTCGAAAACATCTCTAAATTATTTTACGATATCTACTACGTTGTTTAAAAGAAGGAAAATAAACAGATAGATAGTAATATCGCTTTTTATACTACGAGTACCTATACATTATTAGTATGCGTCAATATATCATATGCAGTTCTTATCAGAAAGGTTAAAAAAATTAAATACATTTATACATTATAAAATATTATTATAAAAAATTAAATACGGGCGTTTTTATTGGGTTGTAAACAGGTTCTAGGAAAAATCGATTTGTGGACTGTAGATTGCGTATTAGAGAAGAAGAAGAAGTAATAGGTTGTTCGGAGGTTTGGCAAGCACACTAACCTGGTCTGCAGGGTTGATGCGGTTCTTGTAATAACTGCGTCGCAGTTAGGTGGCTGCTCCTTATCTCCAAACTCGCTTTCTTCTTAACTTCTCCTTAGATGGTATGCCGTTGAGATTCACTATTTCACTTCACAGTAGGTATATTTACTTTTAATTGCGAGAGTTATATAGTTAGCGGGAGCGGTAATGCGGTGTTAACTCGAATGCTTTGTGCGGTGCGGTTTTTAATATATTTGCGTAGATATATAATTATTTGTCAATAAGTGCGTGTTGCATTCGAGATCGGCGGGAAGAGAATCCTTTTTCATTTCTTTCTCATTTCAAACTCGGCAGTGTGCGAGTGAATCCGCTATATAAAAGTGCGCTTGCCAGAAAAAAAGGGAGGATAGAAGTTTAAAAAGCGAAGGAATCATTTGCCGCGCTTTAATTGAAAATATAGAATAAACCGCGAGGTGCGATTGCAAGTTATAATAATTTTGGCGGGAACAGGCAAATGCATTCATGGAGTAATGCCACTATTGGCGCGAACAGGGAGTGTTATTGCTTTGTCTGTTCGATAAAAAGTTACACAGTGAGGAAAGCTAGCAATTGGAGATAATTGACACCTTGTAATTATATATATTCTAGTAATGAGTACGAGTAGATGGCGCTAGTAAAATGAGTTCTATTAAAATTGAAACGAGTTTCATAAATATAAATAGTAAAGAGCAAGCGCTGTTTCGGCATGAAGTACTGCTTGACCCTGTTCAGTACACCCAGATTGTGTACTGAATGGTGAATATACTTTTATAAGTTATTGCGTTTAACATCTTAGACTTCATCACCACTTATACAGGTGGAGATTACACACTGAAATTACACTAGGTTGGATTTTTGTCAAGCATTAACTTATGTAAAAATAGATATTTATGAATATTCAAATTTCACCCCTAGCCGTTTTTCCATTTGTCACACGTTGTCTACTCCGAGTCAAATGTTAGGAAAATATACTATTTTATCAAATAAAAAATGCCGTATCAATTTCTTCTGGTGGAAAACTTTGTTTCAACTTAAAAACTGACATAATGGCCCTTGTAAATCTTATAAATGGCATCAAATCACCCTTTTATCTCTGTAGTTACTGTCATACAGGATCTTCTATCTTGTATTTTAGTATATTATAACGACGTAGAGCTACTAAACTGTAAAGTCCAAGACATAGAGAACGTCGCAACATTATATTTAGTTTATTCAATCATTAAACGCTTCACTTCTTTCTCGCCACACAACGCGATTAAAATATAACGTT
Source organism: Megathymus violae (assembly GCA_003671415.1). Classification (NCBI taxonomy): domain Eukaryota; kingdom Metazoa; phylum Arthropoda; class Insecta; order Lepidoptera; family Hesperiidae; genus Megathymus; species Megathymus violae. Next base: position 1,073,631 of record PDGT01000055.1, read on the forward strand.
TCTGTATATCAGAGGAAAATGACGTAAATTTTAAGTAGTGCAGTAGTAGTAGTAGTAGTAAAAACATTAAAACATTACCTCGATTCCGGGAAAGTTGTCGTTCAACATACATTTAGAGATAACCCCAAGAGATATATTACGATTTACGTAACAGCTAGTGACATCTGTGCCGCTGAAGGTGACAAAAGTCTACTATACTTTTATTTATTCAAACCCATTCAACCGCTTACGTGTAATTAATTGATTGACAGACGTATCATTCCCACCGGACAAAGGCTTAACACATTAAGTGATCTTTTCTCGGATCCGAGTGGGGCGGGACCATAGTAGTGCTGCCGCCCACTCGGATCCGTGCGAGCGTACCGTTCATTTTCTATTAGCGATTAAAGCGCCGCCTTCGAGACGAGCTTACGTTGTTTGGCGCGGCCACTTTGGCAATATAGCCAACTTACGAAAACGAGTATTGATTATTTTCCTTAGATGATTTTGATCAAGACCCTGGAATTTGATTAAAAAAACACGGATTTATCAAAATATTGTGACATATTAGTACGCAAAAACGCACTCGCGGAACTGTATCAAAACTGCCAGCTACGAGATATCTCGTAGTGTTTTTTTTTAAATAAAAATTACTGTAAATGCTATTACAATAGTATATCAGTAACTTAATGTAATTATATTTTGTAAACTTTCACGTATTCTTCAAAATAAAACCTTGGCACCCAGGGAAAGACGCTCTAAATATGTCTGGCAGTCAATGTGTTCCGGCTCGTCTCCAGAGCAAGCTGACGTCAAGAGTCGACTATATAGAAGTGCATTTTAAATAAACTCTGTAAAAGGCAGGCAATTACGTACTCATAAAATCGGTTTCTGACAAGGCATATTTAAAAAAATATATGTATAAGGAAAAGCAGACTGAGAACATTGCGCTTGTTACGTTCGTCGATGGATATTACTGTTGTTTATGATCGCTATTAATATTGTCTATGATTCTTCGTCTATGAACAGTCGTGCTCCGGTGCCGTGGTGTTAGTATGAAAATAGCTTGTTGGTTGGGTTGGTTTGGTTGTGGTGTTAGCGCGAAAATGACAATCCAATTTACCTATTTTTTATTATTTCTCGTCATTGTAACGTGGCCAGCATATAGTACAAAAGCTTAATTTATCGAGTCTTATCAGACAAATTTTTCGTTTTCATCTACAATTAATCGAATGTGACTGTTAGTGTCAAAAAAGGGTAGCTCACGAGGGAGATACAAGAATCCACACCGCAGCGTCAGTTAGCTCGTTCCAATTAGAGATGGGTAACACTACCTTGCCCCAGGAAATTGCTCCAACCCAGAACACTGCGCCGACTGAGTTAACTCTCTTCCTTGAAACGTTTTAGCGCGCTGCGCAGGATCATTGGCACAGGGGCACACTATTTGTGATGTTATTCGTCATAAATCACAAAACAACACAACACAACAATCAATAACTCAATTCAATACAATCACCGAGTCGACGCACCGGTGAACTGATCGCTCTCATTCGTTCTCTTACGAGTAGTCACTTACTGGCCGTGCCAATTCATGCTTCATTCATTCACTGCTGCTTGCGTTAACACGCTGCTAGCGTTTGGTACGAGTGGCGTAGCATTTTCGCTTAACAACTCACTCGAGTCATTGCATGTTACTGCGCCACGGCGCAATTTTTTAAATAACTCAAAGAGCCGGCGCAGTACGTTACGTCTCAATTACTGAGATAACGCAAGGACTTTAGCTGAGTTACCCAACTATCTAATAGTTTAAGAAGTATCGGTGAATATCTTAATACAATCAGACCCGTGCATGCGTCTGGTTTTGAATGCTATCAATCTCTCCCAAATACTTCACCAGTTCACTTTATCACGGGGTGCTTTGGCTAGAACTTAAGCTCGTTGTTCGGTCAATCGTAACGCCACAGCCTTTATAATTAATAAATCAATGTATTCAGGGAGTGTTCGTCAACGTTTTGAACGAGAATCATTGTTGTTTTAAAACTATTAAAAGAAGAAGACTAAAACTGGTCAAAATCTATTTAATGTTGCAGATTTTAACGTCAAAGATAACAATGAGTTAATTAAATAACCCACTGTCAAACCTTTGTTAGAAATATCGTCCGAGAATATACAAAATATGATTATACACGAAAATCTAAGTTAATTAGTAAATATGTTACGGGTATTAATCATATAAATATCTTACGCCGGTATTTCAGCCTGGTTACACGTATCATGAAGGCGAATAAACAAATGTTCAAAATGTTTAATATCAATATAAATGACAAAAAAATTAATGCTTACACTTATTATGCGGACTAAATTACAACTGGCCTTTTGGTAAAAAGAGTGACTATTAGAGAAATAATTCTGATGTCCTCTTTGACGTATCCGTCAATGGCGAACCTGGTTCTAGCCAGGAAGTAATTCTAGTAAAGTTGTATTGCAACAAAAGAGCGTAGAAATAAATAATATCTGATCTATAATTGAAAACAATAGAGACATTTATTGAGTTTACTCTTGTGTTCAAAGCCTTTAACGGCACATTTCTTTAATCCCGAACCCCTAGCTACAAATATAATATAAATGAGGCATGTTGCTTAAATTGGTGAAACACACATTAGGATACATTGCAAAATATTAGTAATTTAGAAAATTAACTGCAATTCTAAATGACTTAACAAAACCTGCTACGTGACGCAAAAATCATATAGAAAGTCCTTACACGGCAGAGGCAGTAATTCATTAATTTTGCTGGCGATTTACAACAGAGTAGATTATCGTCAGACACTCACCACCATCAAAAAACACTACCAGGTAAGCTCGAAGTTCTCTATGAGCATGTGGAGTGAAGGCCACAGTCCAACATGAGGATTAAATCAAAATAGCTAAAAATTTTAGTTATGCAGGTTTCTTCAAAATGTTTTTTTCGCTGATAAAAATTATAATAACTTTCCAAGTCTCTATAATTATACGAGTAATATAATATTTTAGCTACCATATTAGAATTGGCACTTGAAAAATTTATGTGGAAAATGTTTTCTTACCTCGTAGCAGGGCAAAAATATAAACATAACTCAGCTTTTCTAGTTTTGAGATGAATATTTTTACTCAGATTCATGAATAAAGATATTAGTTATACATTATATACCTACAAACAGACAATATTATTGATATAAGTTGCAAATGTATATTTTATAGTTCATAGTATCAAGCGTTACTTTGCCGAAATTCATTGTTATTCAATTAGTTTATTTTAGCAATTCCAATAAATAATTTAATTTACTTGATCACAAACTTAAATTCACTTATTCACTTTCTCACTTAATTTGCTTCTAAGATATATCGAAGAACTCGTTTCGAACTAACATTGCATTTCTTATTGCATAGAATACATATAAAAGGATAGACATATTGTTCTTGTGTTCTAGCTAGAATTAACCAGCACAATATCACTTCAAACAGATATTTTTTAGCACTACTTGAAGATAAACTTGAATAATAATATTTTTTTAATTTCGTATTTCACCAATCAAACACAAATAACGATGATACAAACCTTATTTTCTATATAGACAATGAATTGCCCACACGTATACGAGTATGTATGTCAAATTCGAAGGCAATTATGCGGATACTAATTATTAAGGTTCATTAACAATCCCATTACGACACATTCTATCGACAGAATACAAGGATCTATTAATTAGCCAATATAATTAAGTCATCTGACGATTGGGTAAACGCTCGGTCATAATTTGATTTTGCTGTTTGTTTGCTTTGGTGAAAGTTTTAAACAGTAAATTTCGATATGCTTTTATTCCGGACAAAAGTAACGAGTTATGCCGTGACAAAAATTGTTTGTACATACAGGTTTTGTGTATATTTGTACGTTTGCAGAATTATCCAAATTATTTGATAGTATTTTTTACATATACACATATATATGTATAGGTTGAATATGGCTCTTACATCAGAAGGAAAACACGCTATAGATTCAATGAACATTATTTTACTTGCAACATTTTATAAATAAACAACTTTGATTTGATCTTATTTACTCGGATGGACAGCATTGCTGGAATCACGGTCAAATATTTTCGCAGGGGAATAATTGGTAATTCAAGCGAAAAAATGTTTCAAAATGACTTCACTCTTTTAACAATAATTACAAAAACATACATAACACTATCTGGCAGAAACGCACTAGTGTCCAACACGGTAGAAACGCGAATGTTTCCTATCAAATCGCTTGCTCCTAAGCCAGGCTCTGTTGAGGGACAAGTTGCCGTGTCGTGTCATTACGACAGTGCTGCCATCACTTCAGGTCACATATCGTGTTCCGTTTGGTAACCGTATGACAGTTTCCGCCATATATATTTTTGGAAACCTATAATCACCCACGTCAGGCATCCCCCAAATCATAGCATTGACTTCGATCCTTCACCTAGGATTATTACGATGTTTTAATGTATTCTATTTTTCGTGGGTAATACTCGACACTTATTGGCCATCGACGCTCCCGGCATTTATAGTTCCAGATCTAGCTTTACATAAGTTGTTAACTAAATGCATAAAAATGTTCATTAGACAAATCCATATACTTACACTATAAATTCACTATTAGATGCCTACTCTGTGCATACCCCTCGGCAACTAATGATCTCTTGCCATCACAGGACACTTATCAGTGCGGTACATCGCCGTAATGATGTACAGACGGACAGTTGACACGTTTCATATGAGGAGATATATCATGTAACGTTTCTATGTAAGTAGATAAGTTACTCCTAGAAGCGTAAATTATAATTTTCCTATACAAAAAAGCTTATGTGAATCGACCTTTAAAAATATATAAGAATTAGCTATTGCATTAAGTCCAAAAAAGTTTTTATTTAATGTCTACATATTATTGGTTATAAGATACTTTATTTCTGCTGGAATACTCAATTTAAAGCTTCCCTGAAAATCAGCGTTACAGATATGTGCTGTAACATGGCAGAGTGTAAACCAATTTCTGAGGAGATACTGCAAAATATTGTCGTTTGTATATAGTTATTAAATTTTATTATTCATTTCAAAAGCCTTCTGTTTTGTAATATTTTCTCAAATGAATTATGCATTGTTCATTTATTCATTCAAAATCAAATAAAAAAAAATCAAAACCAAAATTGACACATTAATAAAAAGGATTTATCTCCAACAGCACCAAAGGTCCACTACCCTGACACGCAAATCTTAATCAAAGCCAATTAAAAAAGGGGAAAAGCTCCGAGTTGTAATTTGCGGCTAGCGGGAGCGTTTGTCAAACCGACCATAACGTTGAATTTGTAAAATTACACAGACCTAAGTGTGTGACCATGTGTTTATATTCGTATATTATCTAAACATGACATTAACGTACTAGAAATGCGCTAAGCATTTCATTGAATATTAAATTTATACGAACATCTGTACCTAAAATAAACTAAAATTACATTATACATATAAATGACAAACTTCGAGATCCGCATAACGAATAAAGAGGTTCTCAAGCCTTCGAGGTGTTTAGATGTGAAAAAAATCAGTGGTCCTAATGGGATTCTAGTAATTATACTAAAGGCTTGTGCATTTTTTTATTTTGTCTCTTCTCTAGCCGCTCTCTCAAGACTGGAGTAGGATCGAAATCCTGGAAGCTTACCAACGTGCTACACGTGCCCAAAAAGGCAGCTGCGCTGACTCTAGTAAGTATTGACCAATTTCAGTTACCTCCATACTTTGTAAGATTATGAAGCGTATATTGAATTTGCGTGTAATCGCATACCTTGTCTGCGACTGACAGTACGGATTTGATCAAATCGGATCGACCGGGGACCCTCTAGTGTAAGCCAATCGCTTAAGAGACGAGGCTCCCCCAAGAAAAACAGGGAGGCGTTTGCCGTCCCCCTCGACGATGCGAAGGCCGTCGGCAGCGTCTGGCACGCTAGCCAGTTAATCAAGCTTCCAGCCTCTCTCCGCTACTCTATTCCTGTTGCACGTCAATGATCTGCTCGAGCCCAGTATCTATGGGTATACAGATGAGAGCACAGTAGAGGAGAGATACCTTCCCCAATGCTCGGACCACTAGGGACGAAATAAAGTCCAAAGAAGAGGCCATGGTGGAACGTTTGAATCTCACACTTAGAGCAGTATCCGAATGGGGCGAATCTTACGAGATTCAACACCACAAAAACACAGACTATTCAAACTATTCAGCGCCAAGAGGAGCCTGTTCACCTTGGCTCTTCTATCCTTGGCTCCTATTCAAAATGACTCCCTGGATTGCACTGACCGTCTTTAATTGTTTGAAGTTGAAGATTCTTCGAACCTCAACTTTGGTCGGTTCACCAAGTCCAAGGCTAAAGTGGCTGCAAGGAAACTTGAGGTCCTTGCGACGATGCGGCGGTACTTCTCATCATAATAGCTTTTAACCCTGTACGAAGCTCAGGTTCAACCATGTGTGAAATATTGTTGTCACATTTAAGCTTGTACGGCTAAATTTCATCTAACAGCTTTGGACTCAGGAGAGGCGTGCAAAGAGGCTCATTTGTGACATTTCTAATCGAAGCCAATCTGCAAAGCCTTGAGCACAGGCGCAAGGTTGCCAGGCTCTTGGTATTCTCTAGGGTACATTCAGAGAATGTGCGCAGGAATTGATCTAAATAATTCCCCCATCGCCATTTATCCAAAGGATAACTTGACGTCCGGCGGGTATCCATCCTAGGTTGCTAGATGCACTTTAAGGTACATAAATGTCTAAAAAACTATCACTTCAAACAAAAATCTTAAAGAACTAAGCAGAGAAAATGTAAAAAGGACTATTAAGGAAGATAATTTATTCGTATCAAATACAGTGAAATAATCTCGCACCGCCTCAGATCCATTACTGTGTTATATAACGAAATCGTATGCCAGACGTTTAGTGACCATATCCCAGGTAATAGGGGTTGTTTTCCTTAGAGGAAAAAGGTTTCGATGTTCCAAACGGTAGTAGAAGCAAAAAAATGACGTGAATACGTGTATTTACAAAACACCTAAATGATTAAATTATTTTGAGTTTGAATTTATGTAGACTATTTATGAGACAAATGAAAGCTTATTGTTAGGACTTGATTTTATGTCATATGATAATTGGAAAATACTTGGAAACGTTAATAGAACTATTAATCATTTAAAACCCGTTGTTGAACATATAAAAAGTAAATCAATTACACATTATTCATTCACTGTTCTATCCGTGTGTAGTAGACTCTTATGAACCGTTCCATCAGTCAATAAACTATTTTTTTACTTTCAAAATACCAAAAACAAAAGACCAGGAATTTGCACATTAAATCAAACAGTGGAATTACAAAACGCCAAAAGATCCATTTCTGCGACGCACGAATATCCAGCATTGCCAATTAAAAAAGGAGAAAGAGTCAGAATTGTAATTTGCGGGCGTCGGGAGCATTTGTCAAACCAGGCGCGACGGTTGAAAAATTTCAGTGACAATACGCTCCGAATGAAAGATTAAATTGGTATCTAACTGGAACTGGTGCACTCGAGAGTTATTTTTAGTTGTTTTTAGCTCCTTATAGATTTACGATTTATTTCTGTGGCAAAGGACAAAGGAACTTGGAATGTGATCGAAGCGACTTATTTATCTGGAAACTAAAAATTAAACTTAAGACTAAAGTTAAAACTAACTTGATATTTGGCAAATTCCAATGCCAATAAAAATACGTGTTTTAATATCAATTGAAAAATATATAAAAAATTAGAAAATCGGTCAACATTGTTCTAATATATTGAGATAGTATTTGGTTGATTTCAGGACTCTTTTACAAATTATGATTAGTAATGAAATGTAAGTTTGATTAGTAATGAAGTAGATGTATAGCCAACACACAAGCCACAGTAGAAATAGGAAATAGAAGGAGAATTCGAAAAATAGAAATATATTCACGGTTCGCAACAGAAAGATCAGACTGGACAGAACACAATTATTACAATGTACGACGACAAGCGTAAGCGCGGAAAGCGACACGGGTTTCGCGGCAGAGGTCTTGGCATGATTGACTGTGCGTCGGTCAGCGCGCGCGCATAGCGGTACTTCGTGCCGGCACGGCTTCCACTAGACCCGGAACAGGATGGCCGGGTCGAACAGCAAAGTCCTAACCGGCCAATTACAAATATGCGTGAATGTATGTTTGTGAATATGTGAATGTTTGCTTGTGAATGTGTGTACCGCCACAAAATCTTATTCAAAACAGACTTTCACACAAGTACACATTCTGTTAATCAATCTACGACCATAAACAAAGTCACTGCAGTAATCGCTTGTAGAGTATATTTACCCTGACGATGCTCCGTTGGGGGACAAATCACGTGTTGGTATTTATTTTTATTTATCATAAGTGCACGTTTCCTGTGTGGGATGGAAGTGCTACGCATATCTAGAATTATCATACGTTGTGCTCGCGGATTGTTGCGAAGTAGATTAATATTAATTTAATAACAATGAATTTCCGAAAACCTAAAGCCTGATTGTATAAACTTTATCAACCTACGCCTTTGCTCCTTGAGCAATCTTGGATGTAGAAGCAGCAAGAAACCTCCAACAGAATGTTTTTTATAAAAGAAAACATGCACTTACTATGCATGATAGAAGAAATGTCTAAGCGCTGTTGTCTTTAAAATATATTAAAGTTTTAATTATTTTCAAAAGATCATAAAAAGTCACTGAAACAAGACGTTGCTTGTAAATGCTTTCAAAATGAAATTTTCTGTAGCATAACCATAGGGTCCACAATATTCGTGCCCCACCAAGCAGCCTATCCTTCTTCGTTCATAAACAAAATTATCTCATAATAAGAGGGTACTTTCGAAAATCGTAATTATACATAGGTCAATCAATTTAACCCTTAAATTATCATACGCATATATATATTTTTTTCTCTTTCCCTTGTTGTCAAGCATAACGCATAGAATGCTTTATTTTTGTATGCGCGTAAAAAATAATATTACAATCTGTTTTATTCCGTAGACAGAAAATATCAGAAACACATTGTAATTTTTTTTTACATAAAATAAGTTAATACTTGACAACATTCCCACCATATATGGTAAGTGATATAATATAAAATTAATATTCCTTTTCCGAAAGACGTTAATAAATTTGACTCATTGTACACCGCCATTAACTCGAGCGTTAATTATATTATTAATTAATAGTATTAACAATAGAATCCCCAATCATTTGACCTCATAAAAGTTTACCTTAAAATCAACAGTAATTAAAAACTTCAACAAAAAACTCTTTGTTAACATAAATCATGAAAGCTTTTATATTCATAAACTGATAATGGATTGATTTGGAGACAACGCGGATACATTGAACAATAACTTTTGCCACTAGTTCGAAATCAATTGAAAAACTTTTTCTATTATTAATAAAAGTCAAGTTACAATTGTACAATAAAGCCGGCGTCGCTCATTCCGTTGGTTGCGTTTAAAATCAGTATGAAACACTGACCCACTGATATTTACGAACATGCATACTTCATTGAAACAATGTTTTTCTTTCACACGATCGCATCACTTTTAAATATGTATGGTACAGACGCAATACTGTTTAGCAATTGTTGATGTCATATAAATAAAACGTGCAGTTTTATATTATGACACATCTTTAATATCCGTGTCTAGTTTACACTTAATTTTATATCTGTATCAAGCTGCGTTAATTTGTTCTGAAGATTTCAATAGATTACTCTTCCTGTAGAATGTTTGTTCCAAAAAAATATTATATTGTTATTAAATGTAAAGGAATTTTGAGCCAAATTTAGTAACAGATACAGCAATTGCACCAAGTAGAAGCAACTGCAGCAGCAACAGCAACTGCGCCAGTAACAGCAACTTCAGCATTAACAGAAACTGCAGCAAATGCAGGAGCAGTAGCAGCATTAGTAATAGTGTTAGTAGTAGAAGCTGTACATAAAATTAATAACAACGTTGCAGTTTATACAAAGGTTGTAAAAGGTTTCAGCTTTGATTTCTGGTCACTGCTTACCTCCTTCATGGCACGGGTCTCCTCTCCTAAATGAGGAGGCCTAGTGTCACAAGTGCCTCCTCCGGTGCCCCGCTAGACTCCTTAATCCATGTTGTAATCCAGTTATGATAAATAAGGTCAGACAAAAAAGCAACATAATAAGTTTTTAATAAGCAGCTAGAGATGAATTTCTTATTAAAATCGGTCTTATGAGCATTCATTACGTACGCTTAGCCTTACAGTTTTACGTGATGCTATAATATATCTTATCGCACCCTTAGAATGAAAGGGAGTTAACTCAAAAATTGCAATTTATGGGAAATGACGAAGAAAGGTTTCAAAAATGTATTGTCTTGAGTAAATTTAAAAAGACTAATGTATGAGGTTTTCTTTTTCTCACTCATAATTCGGGCTCTTTTTCACCATGGGGTTTTAGAGTAGGCTTTTTTAAGTAAATTTGTAGTAAAATCTGGAATTTCAGGAATTTTGAATTAAGTCACATTCATTCTAAGGGTGCGTTATATAAACATACGTACGAGTTAGTTGAGCACACTGACAAGGCTTAATAATAGGTTGGGTGAGCTATAACTGATCAGAGTCTAGTTTACAGGTTTATATCTAGCACAAAGTGATTAATCCACCGGCTCATTGCCTTGTAGTTTGACGCACAAGGTACATACATAGCCGTTTTGTCAATATGTCGTGTCGTTCTAATGTTGTAAAGTTTGTATTTTTCGCTGTATATATGGGAAATAGTATTTAGTTTACCCGGACAAACAGTTACATTGAGTTACGCATTTAGTACCGCGTTTGTTTCCATAATTCATTTTTAACACAATTTCAGCTGTTAACTGCAACATATATTTACGAAATGTACTTATACTACAAATGAAGAGAATGGTCACCGGATGGTAAGTGGTCGCCAATGTCCATAAATATCCGTAATGTAGGCCTAACCACGCTTTGATAGATGGCTCTCAATCACAGTAACAGTAGCACGTTCAAAACTTTTAAAAAGTGAATTAAATTATCCCACTGCTGGGTCTCCTCTTGCAGTATCTGCCACGCTGGCCAAGTATAGATCCGTAAATTTCACACATCTTCGAGTACGTAACGAAAAACTTGCAGGTTCTTTCACGATTTTCACCAAAGCAAGCGATAATTACTTCGTAGTAGGCACGTAGTTTGAAAAATTAGAGGTGCGTGCAGTATTCAAAGTCAAACTCGAATTTCATTTACGAGAGACGAATGTTTAAACCACTTAGCTAGCACTGCATTTAAATGATTATGAAAAGGTACTAGTTCAGTTTGGCTTGAATCTTGGAATCTTATACATGTAAATAAAGGTAATTTTCTAATAGTTAAACAGTTCTTTTCGCTGCCTATTTATGAAACAACGGAACACCTCCATAACATTTCTGTAGTACTCGTATTTCTGTTATTAGGTGTACCAATATGTATATATAATTTTAATATCTGTTCCTACCTTTATTGTGTTTGTCTCCTGTCACAAATTTTCCCCATCGCTCAGAGTTAATTGATAGAGAATCCACTTGATAAATAAAAAAACCTGTATACAGATCATACAAAACAAAAAATAAACATAAATTTATGTTAATTTTAAAAACGTATTTGTTAATTATTATCTTATCTATTATACTAATTATCAATCCATTAACTTTTTATTTTTTGGGATCGATGTCAAAAAAACGACAACAGTTGCGGGAGGTTTAGAAAATATTTATTTTGCATAATGTTATTTGCATTTTAACTTGCAATGGGGATATAACGCGATTTTTTGAGAGTTTAAAATCTTAATGATTTGGGCAAAATTGATCGTATACGAAAGTTTCTTGGACAAAATGTTTGGGACGTCAATCTAAAAAAGAAACATTGAATAGACATATTTCATTGTGAAGAAAAAAAATTTTGAATATTATTATTAAATTAGTTTTAATTTACTTTGCAACAATCCGCAAGCACAATGTATAATGGTATATATCTCCATACATGCATGATACCATCATACATTGTGCTTGCGGATTGTTGCAAAGTAAATTAATACTAATTTAATAATAATGAATTTCCGCAAAGTAACGCCTGATACTATCAACTATGTTGAATAATATTAGTCAATCAGTGTGAATACTGACAAATTTTATCGGCAAAGTTGCATGAAAATATGAGAAACCTTAAAGTGTTTTTGAACTAACCAACCTTTTCCTTTTTTTCAAACCTTTTTTATAATTCAACCCAAAATTACAAAATCCGTTCGCTATTTATTACGTACGTATTTATTTGGCTACCCAAACATACATATTTACAGTAAAGTTTAAGTTTTTCTATACCTTTTATAATAAAAAATTCATGAAGAACCAGTAATTCCGGTGTCTGATTTGAAAATCCAAGTAGCGCTGAGTTATTTAGAAACGAGCGGATCCGTCGTAACGCTATTCGCTGAGAATTCCCAACCAATCAAATCCGAGATCAGTTCAAACGCGTCACGAGGTTCATATCGTAAAAATAAGACGGAGCGGGGAAGACTGGTGTCATTAAACCGTCCTAGATTTGGGCGGGAGGTCCCAACGAGAAGAGAATGACGTATGTTTTGGCCCTTTTTCAGTCTAATGCATTGTATTGTAATTGGAAAAGCCTGGAGCGTACTGCACTACACTTCCGTTTCAGTTTGGTGGAAGTAGACCCGACCACCCTGCAACGCTAATAACGAACATTTCAAAGCTGCCCGAAGACCTCCGACCGAAGAACTGAAACTGATCTGACTGTGATAGTTTTATTGTTTTGTATCCACTACGGTTATTACGAGTGCGTGATGGTGTATGTATATATGATGAATAAAAATATCTCCATTTTTTTTATTAAAACACAGTCACACCCCTGCACTAGGACTCCCTATGTTGCGGGTGGCTTAGACATACACAAATATGACATTACAAACACCCATGACCCGAGAACAAACACTTATCTGTCACATAAATGTCTGCCCCGGCCGGGAATCGAACCCGGGACACCTCGCTCGGCAGGCAGGGTCACTACCAACTGGGCTATGGGGTCAGGGGGGTGGGTTATTTAAAAGAAAAAGTGAAAGTTATATTCGGTACACACAAGAGTCAACACAAAACAGACGAGAAAGAAAGTCAGAAGGTAGAAAGAACGATCAACAGAACAAACAATGTAAGTGAAATTACAGCAAGCGATAGAAAATAATACGGCAAATACGAATTATTCACAAAGTTAGCGTAAGCAGCTAGGACGGGCGCTGCGTCGAACTGACAACTGTAAACTGACACTGACCGAGCGGTGGCAGACTAGCCGGGCTCGGCGTACGCGCAACGTAAACGCGCGCTCGGGAAAATTTACTTATGGTATATGGGGCACAGAAGTCACACTCGGGTTTGTCGTAGATTACAATAAATATTAAAAGTTGTAGAAATGTTATTACGTGTATAAAATAATAAATAGTACATTAAGGACACAATAATAACAATAATCACCCAACGCGGCCATCTTTCAAACTCCTGCCGATCACTTTATGCCGCGAATGATAAGAGTACCAAGCGTGAGCGATTAATAGAAAACACAGATGAAATGATAAAAAAGAGCTATTCCAACAAAGCTTATGATAATCCAACAACTTTTTTGTCAACTCAACAGAGCCTCAGAGCAGATGTCTTCCCAACAGGCTCGTCTGTTGAACAGTATGATTCACCAAGCGCCCGGTTGGCTTATGCCAAAATTGACGCATATAACTAAAATTGACATAATTATAACATTGACAATAGCATAAGTGTTTTTCTGTAATATTTAAATGATATATCAACGTCGCTCTTTATTTGTTTCTGTTTTTACTGTCTTTTGGAAAACTTCTTAAGATATAATTCGTTCGTTCGTATGAAAAAATACTTATTATTTTATATATTACGTCCAGCGTACCGAGCGCTACCGCTAACGCTGTAACATCTAACACAAACAAACGGTAACCGCTGTCGCCTGTCAATCAAGCTGCACTCGATGGAAGAATCCCGTGGACTTAAACTATGAGACGACATTCAACGTGCCTTCTCCGAACACTTTCGACGTTCCGTGGAGTCGATTTTTAAACAACACGAAATAGAAAGCAGAAAATTGCGTTCAGTTAAAGCGTTCGGGCGGAATAGAAGTTAATTTGGTAACCCGTTAAGTTTTGATTTCAATCGAGGAAGGATTCTCTTGGAGGAGTAATTCTTCTCAAATTGCCATCACTGGCTCTGTTAGTAGCATTTAATTTGGAATTATACTCTTTTTGGTCTCGGTAAAAGCAAACTACAGTTTTATTTAAAAAAAACATTTGTCAGAATAATGTCTATTCTTAAATCATTATCCAAAAGTTGAAAGTTAGAAATCATAAATCATGTCTAAATACTATAAAGGCATGAATAATATATTAGTAAGTCATATGGTCTACTACTCGTAGTATATGTATGTGTATCTCGAACTCTTATCTCTTCTGGCCTTCCTTCATCTATTTCTTTAGTTCACCAGAATTACCTATGTTGTGTGTGTATTGGTATATGTGTCAAAAAATTCATATTCATTATTGTGAAACGTGAGGGAATGTTAAGAGCTCACGATTACACGTATCCTGAAGAATGACTTATTGCTTTTAAGTTTAGGGATCATACATTCGACTCGAGCAACTACCCCTTCGAGTTTACGACAATGGACCACAGTTAAGATTCTTTTAGCTCAGCTCAGAACACTGAAGAGTTTCGTTTTATTCGTTATCTTAAAGCTAATGTTTCGGAGTGCGACTTTAACCGGGGATGCTTCTTCGCTGTCCCTGCTTGATTAATTCTTTATTACACGTCCTACGATACTTGACATTCACTGCTAGTAAACGCTTGACGTAGGTGAGAATGTACCCTGCGGTGTTGCAAAATATATGTAGGTATATAAAGAATATTATTCGCGCCAATAGTGGCATTACTCCACGAATGCATTTGCCCGTTCCCGCCAAAATTATTATAACTTGCAATCGCACCTCGCGATTTATTCTATATTTTCTATTAAAGCGCGGCAAATCATTCCTTCGCTTTTTAAACTCCTATGCTCCCTCTATTTCTGGCAAGCGCACTTTTATATAGCGGATTCACTCGCACGCTGCCGAGTTTGAAATGAGAAAGAAATGAAAAAGGAGTCTTCCCGCCGAACTCGAATGCAATACGCGCTTATTAACAAATAATTATATAATTTCGTAAATATATTAAAAAAACCACACCGTTCAGAGCATTCGAGTTAACACCGCATTACCGCTTCCGATAACTATATAAATCTCGCAACTAAAAGTAATATACTGTGAAATGAAATAGTAAATCTCAACGGCATACCACCTAAGGAGAAGTTAAAAATAAAGCGAGATTGGAGACAAGGAGCAGCCACCTAACTGCACGCAGTTAATACGAGAATAGCATCAACCCTGCAGACCAGGTTAGTGTGCTTGCCAAACCTCCGAACAAGTCTTTACTTCTTCTTCTTCCACAATACACAATCTACAGTCCACAAATCGATTTTTCATCATAATTTGGTTCTCAGTAAACTATACTGTTTACTACCTAAATTTAAACGACCGCATGAACCGACCACAGTCTTCAAAGACTGCTCCGCATTCACACCAAATATGTTAAGCACATATACATACTAGCGGCCCCCTCCGACTTCCTTCGGATTGAACAACTAATAATATATTCAAATTCGAATTAAAAATCATTTAATCATATAGGTATTCAGTAAATACACTTATGAACATCATTTTTTGCTTCTACCACATGATTATTCAAAATGTTATATTTTTTGCTTTCATAAGACATCTTTCGTTGTGCTGATATTTTATATAACCTATCATCTGTTCTCAATCATCAATCACGTGATCTAATTACATATCCATTTACATTAACATCGATTACACCATTTCTGAGTTATAACGGGATATACAGACAGACAGATAAAAATTTTCGAAATGGTCATATTATGGTCACGAATATTATTCATGAAATTTAACAAAAATAAAGTAAATGCACGTACCCATTATGATATTTCTTTGAAAAATATCGTCAATGTAACTTAAATAACGTTATTCAGATGAACAGTAGTTTAAACTTCGGTCTCACGCACGCGAGACTTGTGTTCGAATCCTGAACGCACCTCTTATTATTCAAATTACATGTAGTTATTGATTAATTATCACTCGCTTGAGACTTGTTCATAATGTTCTCAAAAGTATGTGAAATCTGCCAAGTTACACTTGGCCAGCGTCACTGACTCTGACTCTAAACAGTCTCGCTGTAAGCGAGGACCCAGCCCAGCAGTGGGACTATTATGGGTTGTAATGATGACGATGACGATGATGACCACTTGAAATGGAATTTTATTAAACTACGCTATCGTTTCAACAAATCGCTCCAGTGAGTAGTCCCGGAAGAAGAAGCGGCAAGAAACTCCCAAGGAGTTTTTACCTAGTCACAGTTACAGGCTGCACTTACTTAACTATAATTAGTCATTACGGCTATATATTTAACTCGCGTCCATGCAGTCTTGTCTTAAAAATAATCATGTACTTTGTAATAACATTTCTTAATAAGTATGCCTTTGACGTGAATTTCACATTTACTTGACTTTATTTTTCCATACTTATTAGCTCAGAGTTTGGTGGGACTGATATTATATTTTGTACAAGTGGTTAACCGTGTTTCCATATGTATATATCCGTGCAGTCCACAAAGAATCCAATGCGGGTGGGTGGAATCATTTTTTTATTTTTATCCTTTCTATAAATAATATTTCAATATTGTGACAAAGCATGTAATCACTTAACAGTCTTTAAGCTATGAGCAAGTTCTGAGGGGAAGAACACATCCACGAGTCACGGCCCGTGTCATCTGAAAATGAACTTAGTATTCATTTGGGGGAGTCGCCCACGTCACTGGAGCCATAAATCCTGGTAACACACAGTACATTCGAGCTTATAGAGGCTTACGTACGTATTTACGAAACGTGAATAGACACTCTGATGCAACGAAATATAACCTAATAAATTTAGAGAAGAAATTTGACCACACAATGTGTTTGAGGATTCGAAGTTCGATAAAAAATCACTTGTACATCCATCTGTAGGTATATCTGTCCAATTTTACGCTCATATTTGTATAATATTATAAGGTTTGCGAAATATAGTTATACAAATTGTAAACCGTAGATATCATGTCTCCCCAAGTAAATCAAGGACGGTTTGATAGATATCATATTTCGAAACTATATTCCAACAACTTCAATGAATATGCATTACTGCGTTGTTTTATTTTCCATAATCGAGCCCTAACTTTCTCAGTAAACAGATTTATCTTTTGATAAGCTGGTTGTAATGTTAACATAAAACATTTTATTGTTGATTTCCGACGGTGTTCTAAGTTATATCTACGGGAAGATTCCTTATTCCCGACCAGGCTCGCGTTTTTTGACGGAAGAAAAATGTTATTCCAAAAAAACCAACACGATAAGATAAGATAAACTAGTAAATTATTTGATTCACCGGTATTATGGCGTCGTTCGAAAAACGAACGAATTACCAGTTCACAAAGGTTAATAAAACAAATTTTTGCAACGTTACGTCAGTAAAAGAGATTTACATTAATCTGTATTGACTTATTCATCCTCATTGGTGTAAATATGTCAAACAAATTACAGTAAAATTCCGGCTGAGTTAACGGAAATTCCGGCTGAGTTAACGGAAATTCCGTAATGTTAATTAAGCTCGTGTCAAGGATATTATAATTATAAACGATTGCAGTAAACTGGTTTATTATTTTAATGACAAGAATTCTTGAACATGTCTTCATAATCCTTAACTATTAATAAGTAAGCGTTCTTTTATCTGTCGAAAAAAAATGTTCTGCTTGGGTGTTTCTTGCCGCATCTTCTCCCATGACTACTTATAATATAGACCTATAGTTGTCTTTCTTTTTTTCCTTCTAGTCGTGGCGTAGATCGACTTCGAAAAGCTTTGTAAAAACCTACTTTCAATAAAAATTTTTTTATTATTAAACGCAATTTGTCTCAGTGGAAAGTAATCGGCTAACTTAAGTCTTTTTGGATGCGATCCGAACTCAAGGATAGGCACTACGTGATAGTGTATGGGATCCTCCTTATGAGTACATCGCAAACATTCATCTTTAACTAAAACCGTGAACAGTTGTTATTACATACATTATACTCATTATATTAGACAATCGTTACTTCGAGGGTCATCAGACCGGTGGACTAGCAGGCAGTGAACGTAAGGTACACCGACCCAGTTAAAACTATCACCGGCTTACTTTATTTCACCTTCTGCAATTTTAATTTCTGCTATTCGTTTTAAGGCACAAAATTTCACTATTATTGTATGTTCTGGAATATTGCGCGTGGGGGCCATTAGATAAGCGAATTTTGTATGTTCAAATGAATGTGACTGTAATAAATTAAAGTACCATTATATATATAAAATCAGTTTTTATGTTTTCACTGGAGGTAATCGTACTTTTGTCCCGTAGAGATGAGAGCGATCACATTATTTAAATAAATCTGATGCATGGTGATTTAAAATGAAAAGCCGCGTTAACAATTCATGACCAATATATTATGTGTTTCAAAATTCAGCATTGGCACTCAATTTTTTTGTACAAATATATCTATCAATTGCATTTTACGCTTCTTTCAAATCTTCTCACTGCTTGACATTAAATCCCTCCAATAATTTATTATTTCAACATTATATTTTACAATAAATGACATATAAATAAATGAAGAATAATTATAAAGAAATCTTACATGTAACTTTAAAAAATGTCAATACTAGACAGAAAACAAATCATTAAAATTATTTTTAATTATTCGTTTACAAGTAACCTTCCACCGTCGTGTATGGTCTATTCTATTATGACAGTAGATCCAACGATTGATAATGAAAAAATTATACACTTGTCAAAAAGTTAGACACTACATATATTACTTACTAACCAGAGATAATCGTTTAGATCTAAATGTAATGTAAACAATTAGGAAATTATAGTTATTATTAAAAATATGTAGAGAAAATCTAAAAGGCAGGAAATATTTTGACCGTGACCTAAGAAACCAGGTGAATTTAGAAATATTCAGAAAAAAAAACCTGATCGACAAATGCGCAAATCGACAAATTCTGTAATGAAAACTTACGCATGATGCAATAAAGAACAATTATGATTATGTTCTATCTCAACAAGCAAGATTAATCAGACGTAGTTATAAACTCGCACGCGTTGTGGCCCATCTGGGGCTCAAACCAGAGACTTGCGGCCAATTAAAAGTTTTCAACAATTAACTGGTGGCGGTGACGCTCTGCGCCGAGTTCTGTTCTACTCTTTTTGTCCTAACTTTAAACGCTACGACTGCTTCCGATTCGTGCATTTTACGAATCGTGTGTGTAGAGGTTTGTACAAGTTTTTATTTTTGGATCGAACGTGCAATGACGTCAAGCTTACCGATACTGTCATGATTTTTTTTATTGATTCGATTAGTCGTTTGTTGTGAATGGAAAACACGTGACTAGACTTTTAAATGTGATTATTGAAATGGTGAGTGACTGATTAACATCATTACAATTGCCTTGTTCAGTATCAGTGTCCGCTGCCAGCCACGGGTCAAACCTCAGCTTTAGCCCTGCAACTTTCCTAAAACTTAGAATGCGATTTGGTTTGGTTGTGATCAAGTATAATATTGATTTTTTTAATGCCAACCATCAGGTGAGCATGGTCTTCCAGGCAGCTCTTATGGAATTTTGCCACTAGCAATTACTCATGCAGCTACCGACTGCGTGTAAAGTGCTCAACTCAAAATAATACACTTAGATCAAAATGTCAAGTTTAGAGCAAGTTATTAATCATAAGAAGTGTAAAGAACTGGAAACTTATTGTTGAGTTGGTCTTAAAGAATTCTTACCCTAACTCGTGGACAGTTGCTACCATCCTATTAACGTATTCTTCTACAGTATCACAAGAATCTAGTCTCGCGAAATAATTTTGCAACTCAAATTAGTTGCGACGGGCGTAGCGTGGACTTCATTAGGTGCGACCTTTCAATCATCACATTGATAAAGAGTTTCTCCTTCTCTAAAAAGTTTACTATAAAGAGGTCTGGGTCCGACCTCCAATCCAAAAAGACCCACCCTCTGTTCGTTTTCATTTGGGCGTTTAATTTCGCGTTGGAGACGAAAAGTGTACGTGATACCAACAAAAACAAAAATGCAAGTGTGCCGTACAGTCCAGGCCCATTGAACGCAAATATTCGAAACATTCCAATACATATGTCCCGTCCGTGTACTAGCCTGCTGAGGCGTGACGTTACGTTTTTTTTTCAGCAGCTCTATTTTGGTAACGCAAGAGACAAATTTTTCAGGGAAACATGTCCCCCAGCTCACCGTGAAAAGGTTTAGCTTGTTCGAGCTCGGTGCTGACAAAAAATCTAGGCTGTGTATTTATTCAGAATTGAATGTTAGACTTTTATGTTTGGTTGTTTATATAATTTTCGGTTCTTTATATATTTCAAAATGCTTCAAGCGCTCTATCTATATAGGTATCTGAGATTATGAATCTTAATATAAGTAACTAATACGCCAAATATCATTATAATGTTTACTGTTTTAGTGTAATATGTGTTCAGACAGACATTCATTCTTTCTTACCTTCTTCTTACTTCCTGGCCAACAACGCATCAGTGATACCTTTGGTCTTGTTGATGTCCATTGGCGACGATGACCACATACCATCAGGTGACTCATCTGCTCGTTTGTCGGCTTTAACATGAAAAAAAAAGACAGATAATATTCCAAAAAGTGTGTTTTGATCTATATATCCATAACAAAACCTAACTACATTAAAATTTATTATTAGTATCTTTCTTCTTTTACTTTCTTTGCCTTTACTGTTTACTAGTAGGACGCCCTAACTTCGTTCGGGTTGAAAAATTTAGTACATTTAAAAGAAAAATTGTTTTACCATTTTAAAGGTACATTATTCCGGATGTTCATAGGCTACAATATATTATATACCATGTAAATGTAATTAATTTTTCAACCGGAACGTCCTGCTAGGAAACAGTAAAGGAAACACCGTAAGTAGGAGTATAATTCTATGCAAACTGTTTGATCCGGTTGGATCAGCGAACTCACGGCGTGTGAGCAGATGTACTCGTATCATAGCGCATTCGACGATTCCGACACGATTGTGGACGAATTCTCAATAATAAAATAAAGAGTATTTTATTGGCAACATTTAATTGCATGTCTTTCTTTATCGCCTGATGACATTTACATATCATTTTAAATCATACTTCTTACATCATACATCTTTGTTTTTCATTAAATTCATATGAGGAAACATGAACTCTATTGCACTGCGATAACTCGGATGATAATGACAAAATTACCAGTAATTACCAGTGGAAACTTTAATGATGTATGTTTTTTCTACTCTGTAATATCTTTATGCTTAATGTGACATTGTTCGTTTCCCAAATACATAAAAAAAATGTAACCGGTTTGAAGATCACTGGACTGTAAAAAGCTGATAAATATATTTCACAATTCATATTGAGTTTTTGAGTTTCATTTTTGTTTCTTTCATTTATTATTATTATTATTTGTTATTATTTTATTGTTTTCATTCTTTATTATATTTATTTTGTAGTTATACCTGTTGTAAAGGATGAATAAACATTTCTGCCTTTCTTTCTTCTACGCCCTTACACTCTTTATTCGGTCCTGTGAAAGATACCCATTCATACCCATTCACGAAGGTTACGGGATTTGTAGAATTTCTATCTACTAAAATCCTCTTAGTAGATAGAAAAACTCGGCAACTGATGTTAATTCACCGGCACCGATATTAATAGCTCTACTAATCGATTAAAAATCTAATATAAAAAAATATGTATATCTCTCTATATATAATAAAAAAAATCACTATATATAACTATTAACTATATTAACTAAATCTACATATAGCTTTTTATGTCAGTAGGAAACAAACGAGTCGACCACCTGACAGAATGTGGTTGCCGTTGTCTATACACATGCGTAACACTAAATGCATTACTCTGGAGTTGCCTATCAAAAAGTGTGGAAACTGCTCGATGAATCTTAAACTTGCCTCAACTAATTTTATTAAGGTTCTAATGCTCCCCAAAGTACGATGCCCCATACGTACGTACAAGACTTGGATCGTAAATCCACATTTAATGTATCCAATTAGGTATTCCGTGAATGATACACGCATAAAACATCTTAGAGGTGAGGTCGGTGATCCCGCTCAAATTCAACATTACTTCCCGGCCGGGATCCAAGGGGATTACCACAAATCCCGGGACGTCATCGCCGGTGGCTTAGAACAGGCGCGGGAGCTTATACGGAGGATATTTTTCCGACGAAAATATTGCAGGATTTTTGCGACAGTCTCCTGAAAAGCGAGTATAATTGTGGTTCTTTACGTGCTCAGTTTAAGGTTCTGCAATTTTTTATTCATACCGAGGCATAAAGTATTTCAATGACGCTTTTGCCACAGCAGTACCGTATCGTAAGTAAGTTTAAGTTTTACAATAGTTCCGTTTAAAAAAACTTAATAGATATCGTGTTTATTCGTAACATTTCTTGAACAATTGTTGAGAACGTAATGGAAAAAACAAAAACCGGAATTATGGTTTGCTCATGCCCTAATTATGTAATGTGTATAATGGTAGGATGGCATCTTAGAAATAAACTATTATTGTGTATTGTTCATGTTATTACATAATTTTATTATATAAGTAAGCTAATTCTGTTCCAATGTAGTTTTGACTTGGTTATCTATCCTAGTGATAAAATTGTTATGCGACTGAATCGGTACATTCATTGATCATATTTTTATCTTTTATATACCTTCAGTCAACCGCATCTGATGCTTTTTATTCTGGCAAATGGACTTATTCCCTCGGGAGAGGACATAAAATTCAGGACGAAGGTTCTTTTAAGAGAGTAGTAACTAGTATTTTGACAACTTTTCTAGTACTATTTAAATATATCAAGATATTTCTAAAACAGAAATAGAGAACTCGACCTGTTAATCAACAAAATGGGACAAAAATACAATTTAATAATTGTTTGCTAAAATTTAATAATAATTTTTCGTACGCAGAAATATTTATACGTAATAGTAATTTATACGTAAAAGTACGCAGTAATAATCAAGACGTAACCCTTTTAGTCCGTTTTTATCTTTATTAAGGTAATTCTTATTATTTTCAAACACAAACCACAAAACGTGTATGCCAACATTTTAAATATATTTTGAGAAACTTAAAATTTCATACATTATACAAAAAGTTCGCAAATTTAAATGAAATAATTTCGGTAAACATTATTTAATTTATTTCGTCTATAATTGAGTGATAATATCATAAAACAATATTGAGAAATTTTTACTTTAAAGATCTACTTAAATTTATGTCGAAGAGTGGTGTGTCCATCACTTTGCACGCACCTTCTACTCATTACATAACAATAACAAATATGCAAGAGATATTCAATTAGTGACAATTTTCTTTTTTAATTTGTTTTTAACAACTGCATAACTATTTTTCAATAACGCCTAACTTTAAATACAAGCCACAAAACTAGTAAATAGCCTGTACCCATGAACGAACCTATCATATTATTAAAGTCGTTCCCAATTCCTTTGATCGAATTTGCAATTTGTAAAGTATTGTATAAAATAAAAAAGTGCTTTTTTATTTGTACTAACCTACGTGTAGTGCATTGGGAGTTTTTAGTGCTTCCTTAACCGTGCTGACGTGATAGGTCCCGAGTTTTTAGCTCGCTCACAAATATCTGGTGAAAACATTATGGACTGTTAAAATTAAATAAAAAATTCACCTATTGGAGCTGCAGAAGCTTGACACACACACACACACACACACACACACACACAAAAGTCATATTGACTATTCTTTTCCTTTTTTTTACTGTGGTCACCAACGGAAATAGCATTTGCACCAGAACGCCAAGTGACCGAACTACGCCAAATAGGACGTGGTTAATGCTTGTGCTCCTTTTGCATCATGTGCTGCAACAAATATTTAATTTACTTAATACTTTATTTTTAGTTTTCTTGTATCGTTATTGTAGAAATCGACAAAATAATTATTTTCTTATAAACGTTTACGTTTTCAATAAAACAACGAGGCTGAGACATATAGGTTATCTCGCAAAATAAATATACATAACTTCATACAAATCTATAATACGCAATGTTCCATATTAATAGGAATAATTCTCTCCGACATTTATCTGCGAAGCGCGTAATAAGATGTATGTAAAAAAACCTCACATCGTTCATAATCAACACGTCGAGAACAAAGCGAATAAAAACGTCAGCCGTGGTATACTGGCGAGCATGTCGAGTGGACGTAACGTGTTTTGTAGATCCCGTACATCCGAAAAAAACGAAGCTCTACGGAGATCACTAACATGTTTGTCTTTGTATCTCTGTCTTACTTTCTTCAAACCTAAGCATGTGAAAAATAATTTAGATGCACATATTTTACAAAATATGTAAGTATGTTATCGACTATGTATTTAATATAATAGATACATAACAAAATAAACAAATTTTGATTATAATTTTTATCTTTAGAAGCAAATAATTAATAATATTAATAATAAATAAAAGAAATAAATTAATTGTAAAATATATGACGAACATCACATAAAAAGGATTAATGGTGAGAAATAGAAGACTCTTTACATAGTCTTAAATATTTTCCACTTAATAGTTATTAATCGTTTTTTGGACAGTGTAAAATAATTATTATAGCATAAATAAGCATTTAACATTTCTGTTCTAATATCCAAAATTATATTTGGAGCGTCTGTTAAAGATCGTGAAACTTTTAACCGAGAGGGATTCTATACACGTAGGTATTATAAATATGTTTTAATACGCTTTCAGAGACGTTTATAGTGTAATAAAGTAAATGAGTGGCATTGACCATTTAGCATGAGGTAGCCAGTCAACTCGATTATTAGTTATTGTCATAAAAATGAATGATCAAATGAAAGGTTAGAAATTATGAAGTTACTAACAAATGCTATATTTGTTAATTTTTTTTTCATATTTAAATTTATTACTAAATATGAGTATACATGCTAGTCCACGATATAATTAGAAACATTTTCCAATATCTTTGACGTGTGATGTGCATGCATCATTTTAATAATTAATCATGAGCTACACGCGGAAACACTACAGTACAGTTAAAAATACTGACAACTCTTCTTCTTGCTTTTTAAACTTCTTCTCATTTCCTGGCGGACAACGCATCAGTGATACCTTTGGTCTTGCTGATGGCCATGGGTGTCGGTGACCATTTACGATCAGGTGGCTTGTCTGCTCGTTTGTCACCTATTAACATAAAAAAATCTCAATTCATCCAATGTAGGATCCAACCTTGTAAAGGGTCCCAGCTTTAATTCCTGATGGGTAGACATTTAAGTCATTAAAAATAATTCAAACTCAGGTTTTAATTTGTTTCCGGGAACTTAAATATAAATATATCCAAGTATAACATATATAGCTATACCAGTAATTTGAATAGTGGTCACTCGTAAAGACTTAAATTCCAATTCTGCCCTAAGTTTTTCAAATTATGTTCGTATTGCAAATTAATTATCAATAATTCGATAAAAGAAAACTTATAGGTTCAAAAAGGTTCTATGTTATCAGTTTGAAACACATACAACCACAATTCGCCTTATCGCCTTCCATTTTAACAGGAAGCACAAACCCAGCAATGGAACAATTTGGAGGATGTCGTGTCTACCATTGTTCTTATTGATTTAACCGGCCAGCGGTGTACAATGCGGTAATACCGTGAGCCGTTATCCTGGCAACACGCATGTCATTTGTTTTGATTACAGCATCGCCGCTGCCGCCGCGCCATCTTGCACGCTGTAATGTTTTTTATTATTTATTTTAAGAACGCATGTGATTCAAAATAGTAGTTTCTTATGCCGTGTTTTCTTACCTGTTCATAGTACTGGTGGAAACTTGATCGTATATGGACGATAGAGCATTTTACATGATGAATTATTCTAGGTGTAAGGGGTTTCATACGCCCACAAGTCCAAGTCAGTTTCTTTTATTCATGATACGCTCTATTGACCAAAGAACGACGTTGTGACTCCAAGTCGCTTCTATCCAGTCGCTGAACTGCCGTTTATCCTCAAATGTAATAAAAAATTTTACCCACCTGGATAGCTCCTTTTTAAATCAACCCTCAAATGTATTGAATCTTTTGGTTACAAAATTGGAAAGGCAGTTAGTTACCAAACGGATTCGCCACTGTCTTATTACTGGCAATCAGTTCGGCTCTAGTTAAACATTTAAATTAAGTAGTTGCAAGCATTCAAACGCGATCATCGATAGATCGTTCACAATGCAAAATGCTCCTCTAAGGGTTGAACGATAAATTATAATTTGGAAAACAAATATTATTCTTCATGGCTGATATATCTACTTAAACTGTAAATGTCAGTACCACCCAATCCAAGTCGAACTTGCACAAAAACTTATATCCATAATTTCAAATTGTAGTATTTGAAATGACAGCTTTTGTTTACAACGTCTAGTACGGTTTGTAAGTGACGGTTGAAACTTATGGCTTGCTCACTCACAATGGGCTCGTGAATATAATGGCATTGTTTTAAATCTTATTTATTATGCAGGTTCGTTCTAAATAATGGTAATAAGACCTGTCTGAGACAAGCGAATATTCACTTTTAATGATTCTCAGTTCTCTCATTACTAAGGTTAAGCTTTGTGTATAAATTCTTTTCAGTTATAAATCTAATCCCGACTGAGATTCTGCCTAACAACAGCTTCACGCTTAGTATTTATATCAAATTGGCAATGATAAAATCCCTCGACGAAGAAGGCATATCAATTGACCTCGCATATGGCGACATAAAATCTGAAAGATGGTCGGTTTTTCGAACTTAATGGAATGGCCATTGTCACTTCTGCAGAATAATTCTACCGGGGTCAATTGGAAGCTGGTGATCGCCACTACATCCAGGTAAAAATATAAACAGCGTCGTCCAATTAGGTGGAATATAAATGAATACATCATCTGAAGTTAGTAAGAATTTCACCTCCAACCAAGGGCTGATAGACAGAGGATAATTAAAGAGTTTTTCTTGGATTGACAACACAACTATACATCTTAGTTACATTGTGATGTAAGTCACTTCAGTCTGAAAGATTTTAATCGATGCTCACAAAAGAGGTTGTAGAAATACATTGGCTAATTCTAAATAGAGTTTAAAGTTCTGAGGTTGGTCCAATATTCTATAGACTGTGGTGGTTACTTTTTGAGCCTAGTCGTAGGCTTTTGAAATGCGAGTTGGCCAATAACACCGTCTCCCCTTTCTAACCTGTAACGGAGGAATACGGTATAGTAACCTCTAGATACACTATAAAAAAACACTCATCATAGGACACAGAGTTTCATAATTTCATAGTTTCATAACTCCTTAAATTCTGGTACAACGTAGACAGAGTTATGTCTCTACAAAACGATTATTTTAAATGTGTATAAGAATAATTTAGGATTTCAATACGAAACCTTACGCTACAGAGCTAGCGAACCCCTGTAGCTAGCCCGGCCGTCTAGGTGTAATTAAGTGCGGACATCCACGCATTTTAACTACTGATGATTCTAATTCATTTCAGCGAGTATGTATTATATAAGTGTATTATTTTATAAGTTTGATAATAATATGTATTGTCTCTGATTATAAATGTCTATATCAAATTGTATCTGACTTTCTTTGAAGTTGAATTCTATCATCATCTGGACTCTGCAATGGTAAAGTCATCTCCGTAACAGCCCAAAATACCAAAGTCACGTTGTTATTTTTCCGTGGAATATCTAATCTTCGTTATCGAGATATTTAACAGCAAAGTTTTTAAAATATTTAATAGTAGACAATGATAAAAACTAATTGTGATTCCATTTCACTTGCTAATAGCTGTTGTTGCTTTCCTTCGTGAGTGATTGAAGAGGAAACAATTCGTCTAGAGTATACTCTATCTCCGTGATACAAATGCCGCCATCTTGGCATGAGACGTACGCAACATGTGAACTGGTAACTCACGTGCGCAAGTTTTCGCTCGGTCCCTGGTGACTAATGTTTGTGGAGCAGCGGGGCCCTTCGTATCGTGATTTCGCGTCGTAAGGGATTTTGTTAGGGCTGTTTTCACATTAAAACAGTGTCATGAAAATTCGAAAATCATGAAATAACAAAATAGACAATAATAAATTTTGTAAAGAACTATAAATGAAGGGATAAACGATACTTACACACAAAGATGTACACAGAAAATGTACGTGGTGTAAGATGAATTTGGACCTTATGCTTTACGTATACGATCAAGCATAAATTAGCATAGTTACTATTGCTCACGGCTCAATCTCGAATTTTTTTTATTGTTCTCTAACTCATTGCTATTGAGCAATATCGAAGAGTAATTGGTAAAAAAATCTGAAAAAGAAGAAACAAGTCTTAATTCACCTGGTTGAATATTTTACTTTTTTCTGGACATAGTGTCCCATACATTGTAGTGTATTTGTTTTCTCCTCCGTCCTCTTAGATCATACGTTCACAAACTTACTACACCCAATTAACTAGCTAGAAGTATTGCAGCTAACATGGACACAAACATTACAGACCTCATTACCAATTCCGGAGGAGAAACAATTTTCTACATTAACTACATTTCATCTTCACTATCACAAATGTGCTTGTTACCCGACCAGGAATCAATCTTTCACGGGGTAGGCAGTGTCACTACCTACTGTGACATAAGGTCGTTAATGTTATTTCATTAACAAGGAAAAAAATATTTCACATGTGTAACAGCCCTACCAGTCATAGGTGAGTAATGTTAGCGAATACAATTTGGGTCGCAGTGATAATCTTGTCACCGTAATGCTTTTTGTTATTGGCCGTAAGATACTATATCATCCTGCGTGATGATTACATATACTTTTCAGGAAACGATCTCGGATTTCGGTAATAACATGCTTGAGCACTCAAGTAGGGCTGAATCTGAAATAACTCAGTTACAAATGATCATTGATTATTTTATTTTAGTATATAATTTTTCAAATAATAACATTTGCTTTTAAATAACGATCAATGTGTCCTGGTACACATGTTTGCCTTTGCCTTGCCTTTTTTTATGTGAACAGTCGACAAACGAGACGACCCACCTGATGATAAGTGGTCACCGTCGCCCATGGACATTAGTAATACCAAAGTCATCACTAATGTGTTGTGGGCCAAGAAATAACAAGAAAGAAAGAAAGTACTGGCTCTCAAGCCCCCAACCGGAACACGACGTAGCTAGCCAAGCGGGCTTCACGGAAAGATAATAATACCAATAAAAATATTAATGATTTAATAATAATGATAATATCATCCTTTCGCAAAACCCTGCCAGCAAGCTGGCTGCCTCTTACGACAACCTGTTCTGCCATCATGGGATTGAGGTCAGAATTCTAGGCCGCCCCAATACGGCACAAAATTCGTACTTTATTATTTGCTTTATCAAATATTATTGAATTACATATCGATCGTATATTAACAGAACAGGTTCACCATCATACGTTTTTCATTGCAGATTTATAAATACAATCTAAAATATTTAAATTCACATGTCGAAATATAGGCAGCTGCGAAAATAACAGATAAAATATGATTCAAGACGAAAATTCTCAAATAAATTCAAAATCTGCTTTCATCCGACATCCATCATTAAAAAAATATTGCACTACCATTTTTCCAGTGACAACACAGATCATGCAAATAAAATGGCAACACCACGCCCGTCGTTACGTAACTGGGTCGTGGATTTTGATATGAGATGACTGGCGGATCGCAATCTGTCATACCGCATGACATATGGACACCGAGTTGTACGAATTGTATATCCATAAGTTATTATTATATACGAGAGCGATTCTACAGCAGCGATAGTGAGTACAGAATAATATTGAACGTTCTCGTAATTCTTTAGGACAGGTTTGGGATAAGTTTCAATTTCCTTAGAATTACAGGACAATACAAATATTATTAAGCTGCTTACACACACATGATCGAGCTGCTCTTACCTTAATTTAGCTTTAGCTTACCATCGTGTTATGTATTAAATTCAAAATCAACAAACTTTAACATCTATCATCAGTGTTGAATGACTGTCCATTAAAAGCGAAGTTTCATTGTAACTATTGATGTGCTCTTATGGACTCCTGTGAGCCCTCAATGATTAGCCACAAACGGCTATAAAAGTACAGTACGAGGAACAGTGGATAAAATAGATGCGTGGAATAGCAAAAATCACTAGTAATATTTTTGTTAAAACTTAAACATTTTCCGTGCACCAACCCAACTTGAGGCAGCAAATTGAATATTACCCTCTGCGTCCGACGATTTTTCAAACTAACCTCTATTACGTAGATGTCCGGGCCAGGATATAACGTTTCCAATTTTAGATTAAAAACGTATTTATCATAGCGTTTTGTTTCACTTTTAGATTGTTGAACAATTTTTTTTTTCTTTCTGATAGTGAGACATTGTGTGGTCCATTTCAAATATCAAACATTACACATTCAATGAAGATAATTCAAATAAATTTATTCAGAAAGAGTTACATTCAATGATGAGTATTGATCATCCTATTCACGTGACAAGTTTTAGAACTACTAGTCTAGTGATTTGATCGTCGGCCTCTGGTACAGGATTGTCTCAGGTTCAACTTTGAACGCACCTCGTTTTTTTCAAACATCTTTACTTAGTTCGATGAAGGAAAAAACATCGTGAGACCAAATTTCATACTTCAAGATTTTGGGTAATATTCTCAAACCTACTTTTATTACAATTTGTACCTTAATAGAAACCCTATAATCTAATATAAGTACTCAGAACGGCAAAAATACGAAACAAATATATTTACTGTCGATACCGATAATATAACCCACCTACAGTAGAACGTTAAAAAATATTTCACGTATATTATACGGCTCGTTCCACTTTTATTACTGGTATAGATAACATTTATTCCTGTCTATTTATCAAACCCTAAAATCAAAAAAAGAATAAAAAAACTTTTACACGTTTTATTTTCACACACACAGTTTTTCACAGTCTATTTTTTTATTTGATTTAAAGTCTGTTACAAATAAAATTAAAAATATTTTCTATATAACATATGGTAAAGCCCAAATAAATCAACGAGACCAGAACGAAACGTGATAAAGTTAAAAAATCAATTTGCTTTTCACTTACGTCGAGCTAAAGCTTGAAACAGAGCACAAAAAGTGACACGCAAACATTCGCTGTTTACAAACGCGGCGCCCAAAATGGCGGATACGTCATGGTGGATACGTATAAATTTGGCAGGAAATCCTCTGTTGTCCGAATGTATAATATTGTTAATTACGGACCAAACTAATGGAGTTCCACTTTTTTAAGCATTCTTTAAATTCCAACAAGCTGGCATACTACTGATATGTACGATAATAATTTTGTTTTAAGTACGCTGACGAGATCCTACTGAGGAATAAAATGAAAATATAGGTCTCACAGATGCGGTAATTTGTCAATATTATCTTCACACTAATAACTTTCGTAGGTACTCTTCGAAAGATCAATTATAAATTTTCAGAATGTCCTTTAATTAACAACAGCTACACTTTTTGTTTTTAATTGATCTGCAACTATTCAATTCAATTACTATTCAAAGTATATCCAAATTATTTTTCACTTACAAAGCAACCCTATAAAAAAATTTCATGTAGAAATTACTAGGCTGAAATACGAACTTTTCAAAAACCTCAATTATGCAGTAAATTTCTGATCTCATACGATCATATCTACTGTTATTTAAAAATATGTAGTTCATACACAATCATAATATACTTTACGCTAGTATATTACATTTATAAGTTAATAACTCCCTTGATTCGCAAAGTAGTATTCTATTCTCTCTAGCATGTAAATAGATTCATATGTGTGCAAAGGAAATTGTGATCGCAACTGCGTTCTCACTTACGTTTTTATCACGGTTTTTATGTCATCCAGTGACCAAATCTCCCGCTGCGGCGAACTTATTAGATGCAGGACAATCGACCCCTTCACAATATAGAGAAAAGTAATATAAATATGTTGGATTTTATTTATTAAAATATTTTACCCAACATGGCGGGTATAAAATATTACGTGATCGTGATAGTGATATTTTAAAATCTTGAATATAGGTCCTTTGGAATTTCAATAATGATTATTACTAGTATTAATCAGATATGAACGATTTTCCGGACAACTGAAAAACGGGACAAAATTTATTTTTACTAACTGAACTTGCAGGAAACAGAAAAAATATTCTAGTTTTATTAATGGATCCAGTCATCTGTATTTACTAGGTATACACTACTCTACTATCCCAACGCTAGCGTACTATTATGAACGGATGTGTTGTCGTCTGTGTATCCTCACAGTAAATTTATGTTCATTCTACTGTTACGGTCTTTTTCTGTGAATTTAAATTTATTACAGGGTTTTCCGTTTCTGACTTCATGCTTTAGGTAATTTGCTATTTAAATTAAAATGAGGAAGTGGCAATTCTTTATTCAAAATTCTTTACGAGCTTAAAATAATTTAAAATATTTTCATGTCCAATTTCAATTGTGAACATCAAAGTAACATCAAGTAACTACTAGTAATTCCTTAGTTTCGCTCGGCAACGGAAATATGAAAAAACCTCTACCAACGGGGTATAAGAGGTTCCACCCACCTTACAGTACAAGCCAACCTCCCCTGCTCGTGGTGTACCCTGCTGAAAAATGAACGAGCTGCGGCGCCAAGTACTTTGGAGGTCGCTAGGCTCTTTTCTAACGGTAAAGTTGATCGTAGGGTATTTAGCCCGCCTGAATAGGTACCACCCTCCTGCTAAAATTGACCGTGAAATGTTTCATGCATGATTCGTGCGCAGTGTCGAAGACCGCAGTGAAATTTGTGTGTCCCATTTCGTTTTCGGGTGGCAACGCGTCAGTGATGCCTTTGGTCTTACTGATCTCCATGGGAAGAGTGACCACGTACCATCAGGTGACTCGTCGGTTCGCTTGTTGTCGACTAGTTACATAAAAAAACTTGCACACTATATATCTGTCTATGAAAATATTATAAAACTATAATTTTACTAGCGGCCCGCCCCGGCTTCGCACGGGTGTACTTTTATTTTTAACATTTTGATATATTTATAATTTTATCTTTACAAAGGACATATTCAATGTTGCAAATGTCCACAGTGTGCCCGCCCTGCAATTCGTGCCCCCTGCCTCCACCCTTGTCCGCCGGCCGACGCTACGGCTGCTTTGCGGAGGGCCACACTGATCATTGCGCTAAATTCGTAAAATCTTCAGCACGGTATGTCCAATTTGAGTAAATCAAAAAGTTATCTATAGGTATCGAAACAGTTTTAAATAATTTATTTATGATTGATTTGATGAAATGATTTATTTGGATAAGGATCAATACGAAGGTATGGTTATCATGGTCTGATTTTGGTCAGATTTCAAAATGTAAATAGTGGTTATAGTGACACAAATACAATAGTTGGACATATAGTATCGCGAAGTTATTTGGAGATATCGATATGTTCTCTAATTTTGTTCTTTCATTCTTTTGTTCCATCATCAATAGTTTCCGCAGCGTATGCGATGAAAGAAATTTTTAAGCAAATTCTTTTACACCTTGGTTCACGTTACTGAAGTGTTAGCAAGGATCCCTTATTATTCAAAAAGATAAAATTTGATAAAGTTGTTAGTAAAACGATTAGAAGGTAAATATTACCTTCAGCTTATAATATAGTAAAAAAACAGTATTTGAAAACATTTTTGAAAAGCGAAATGTTTGTCAAATAAAATATGGCCATTAGAAGCATTAGGGGGACTCGATCCAATAACTTTTTCCGTTCTATTGGCCGTCCAAGTTTTTGGCGTGACATTTTCAATAAATATTCGAATTTTAAAAGAGTTAAATAAAGCAGCAGAACTTTTTATTCACTTGAGGTTTTTGTCGACCTACATAAACTGAATTGTATTTTCCAAAGTTTTGACAAACGATAGCAACTTTTAAAGATTGATTTGATACTGTAAGATGTTTGATAAAATATAAAATCGATAAACTGTTCAAATTTGAATCGGATTCGCCTGGGATATATTACCGTATTGTAAATGTACCCAATGATTTTCCGCGTCCTGAGGCATTATCAAATATTAGAATTGTCATTTTAATTCTTATATATTACTTTATAACACTTAAATTTTAATTTCCGATACTGAATTATATTCATTGGTACCGAAAAGGTCACAAGTAAACGAGGTTAGCCGCATTTTATCATATTATAACCGACATAATTTTCACATTTCGAAAGATTCTGAGCTGTAGAAAACAAAAGAACTACAGGCTGCCCAGGTACGAAAAACATTTCTTAACTGGCATGCCGATAGCGGCAGGAGAAGATATATGGTTATTACGTGACAGGAAGTAATCCCGTAATGCCAATACCACGTGCCAATGCTTTGTTGTCTTTTGAAAAATTATGAACTATATTAGAATGTAGATTAAAATCAAAATTTTGTTTTATCTTCGAGTCCAGGTATAATTCATACAATAAAGAGACCCAAGGTGGCGACTAAATTCTTGCGGATGAATTGTAGTTGACATAAAAGAAAAAGAAACTATATTGGCATTTCGAGGTTATTCCCAGTCACGTAATAATCATGTATCTCCTGCCTCTCCTATCGAAATTCTGATAAAAATATTATTTGCAAGTCCGTTTTCAGCGGGTTTCTACACGATTAAGAAATACATTTCGGAATACAAAGAGAATTTAGAATGGACTCAATAAGCATAAGACGAGCCATCATTTTCATTCCTATTGTTAAGAATTTTCAGAGTAAATAATGTCGTAAATTATCGGTTGATTCTTGCGACTTTTGTATAGATCAACCGAATTCAGTAACACCAAGTGAAAAATAAATATTTGTATACTGTTCAATTTTATATCATGGCGACTGTCTGCAATATACCTATCATATAAAAATTACTAAAAATATCTAAGTGAACAACACTGTACATATCTACCTACTGACGTCTCGCCACAGCGTAACACAAAACATATAGCCTATATCCATTCGGAATAATGTACCTTTCAATCAAAATAATTTATCTTACAGGGACCGTAGTTCCGGAGATTATCCTCCACACAAACTCACTATTCTAACTCTTTCTCCCTCTCCTTATAATATTAGTACAGATTACCTGGAACATCTATACATATAATTATATTCAAATTGATTGTTTTCTGCACATGAACGATATATGAAAAAAAAATATGAGAAAAAAATAGTTAGAATATTTTGTCTGTTTGTCTGTGCGTTTGTGCGCGCTAGTCTCAGAAACGGCTTAAACGCTTAAGAAGTTCGTTTCATCTCAATTCGTCCATAAAGAAAAAAGTTACAAATGAATTTAAAATAATGCTGGTACTATTTCCTAGCGTAAGGCACAGTTTTTCCAAAGCTATGCGAGAGCACTTTGCAAGTCACAAATAAACCTATGCAGATAAGTGACACTTACGTGACAACCAGGTTTTCTCAACCGTTCTTAGATTTGTTTCTCCCTGTCTACAGCTTGCGTGGAAAATGCTAACGGTGTTTTTATATCAATTGCCGATAAACGAACAGACGAATAATCTTATGATGAGTGGTCACCGCTGGCCAGGTCCACAATGACAGAAACCACTGACAAAAATGGAAGCGGGGAGCCGAATGTTTACAGAATTGTACTTTCATTTCCATATTTCAAATTTTCACGAAATTATTGATGACTGAATGACTGAACCTGAAAATATTACCCAGTTTGTCAGATCCTGGAAAGGAACACCGATTGTTCATTAAGATCCATTAATAAACAGCAAATATTTAATAAGATTTAATCCTGGGTACGTACGAGTACTTAATTCAGCGAGGGAACCTGACTGATGTATAAGAAACTCTACACGAATAGGAATCCTGAAACAAAATCTGCGTTAACTTTTTAATTACTTTGTCTCTTGTACGTTACGTGGCGTGGATTCACGTAACGAGGTTACACGTATCTTATGTCGGTTTTTCATTTATAAATATTATATTCCTATGATTTACTTTTGTAATCTCCACTTATCCACTGGACCAGCTAAGAGCATACTCTGCGCTCCGCGCTCTACGCACCATGCCCTACAGTGAATTAATTTTTCTCTTTCTTATTCTTAATCACTAGTCTTATTCGCAGTCACTTGTGAGCTTGATAACTTTAAGATATAGAGTGTGCGAATAGTCTACAAGATAAATAAAAAAGATCAAGATGTCGAATCGTATCAAAATTTGTATAAAAAATGATTCCGCAAATGCGATGAAAAAAGATTCGTTATACTTGTAAGATCATTTGCGCGTCTGTGCACCGATTCCGGAGATTTTCTTCGACTCCTTGAAAGATAAGTTGAAATGTAATACACATATCAAAGTTCATGACCTTAATTTTAAAGGTGAATAAAAAAATTACAAATTTCAGCCATAGGCGTACGAATGCTACAATTAAAGGTTGAGATGGTGTAACGAGGCAAAGAATCTCTCTCAATACAATTAATCAAATGATAGCACAATATAATTATTAGAGGGTTGCGACGATCTCTTACTTCGACAGTTTTTGCCGTAATAATGTTTACCGCACCCAGTCAACCTCGTCCTCACTTTTGTTTGGTGAGAAACCAGTGATGGAGTCCAGATCTGGGTTTTCACAAATTGTTAGAGGGTGGCACGATATTCACCTGGGTGCCAATACACGCCTGTTCATCTGTCTGTATGTCTGTCGTACAGACAGTAGCATACACACATACAGGCTTTTAATAATACTTGGATGATCTCGATAGATCTTGTAAAAGATCTGGCTCTAAAAATATATCCAAAACCTGAATACTTAACCAAATCGAGTTTGCGCCGTATTGGGGCGGCCTCGAATACTCCCCTCAATTCCATGCTGGTAGAAAAGGGTTTGGTATGAGGCGACAGAAGCCAACTCGCTTGGTGGTAGAGCTTCGCGTAAAGATTATATTATCAGTATTATAATTAAGTCATTTATATTATTAGTGTTATTATAACCTTTCCGTGAAGCCCGCCTGGCTAGCTACCACCCTCCTGCTTGAGTCAGCCGCCAAACGACTCGTCGTGTTCCGGCATATATATATAGTATATTCTTTCTTACCTTCTTCTTACTTCCTGGCCGACAACGCATCACTGATACCTTTGGTCTTGTTGATGTCCACGGGCGACGATGATCACTTACCAGCAGGTGGCTCGTCTGGTCGTTTGTCGGCTTCTAACATAAAAAAAACTATTAGTTGCTTTAGTTCACTTTTGTAATTTTTGTTCCATGCACAAATATATTTTAATAATTGATTATATTTTGCTGTCTCTCATTTATAGGTAATATAATATATGTGTAGCGTAATATCGTTTCATTTAGATACCTTGGAACTTCCATTGGAAGAAATAATCATTTTGAATTGCTTCATGCAACTGCATTTGGTAAATTATAATCACTGGAAGTTGGAAATTCTTAAAAATCTTAATTTAACGTATACAAAGCAATATTACCACTAATTCTTATGTATTCCTCTAAGGCCAGATGTATATATGTATAGAGGTGACCATAAACGATTACACACTTCTCCAACTAAAATTACGTAATAGTAAAACTATAGCGTGGCTGAATCTGTACAACGAATAGTTCATAGATATTTGAATATAGGTAGACTTTGTTATCGATACATAAACTTCTTCGGCGACTTCAATCTGCCGAATATTCATTGGGTTAAAAAAGGCAATGACAGTACTCTATGTGCTGAAAATGTCCAGGGTGTAGTGCAAACTGATTTTAATGACAAGTTAAGTTTATGCAATTTATTTCAATATAATTCGAACACAAACTGTAAGGATAGAATTCTAGATCTAGTTTTTTCAAACAATGATATATCTATAATTAATTGCGAACAACCCCTAGTACCGGAGGACCCATATCATAAATCTTTGTGTATTACGGTGGACTATGTCGAGCTTCATACTCTTCATATTAAACCACGTGTTAAATTTATTTACAATAATGGGGACTATTCATCTATATCAAATAAACTTGACTCAATTAATTGGGACCTTGAATTGAATAGTAGACCCTTGGAAGAGGCTTGCGAGTTCTTTTATAACGCTATTTATGATCTACGTACACAATATATACCAATTAAATCAGTTAAACCAAGACAAATCCACCCTCCGTGGTACAAATCACCATTACTAAAAATGTTAAAGTAGAAGCATAAATATCATTCTAAATTCAAAAAGTATAAAAATAAGTCTGATTATAATATTAAGGGAACGAGCAAAGGTGTTGGAAAGTGAAATGTTCGAAAATTATATTAACATTATAGAAACTAACATTAGAAAAAACCCTCAAGCTTTTTGGTCCTATGTAAAAAGTCTCAATCAAGTGA
>PDGT01000055.1:1113332-1167121 GCA_003671415.1 Megathymus violae
GCACGTGATTAGATCTGAGGATGTGGTTAATTTGCAAAAAGACTTTAATTCATTTAAGAAATACTGTGCTCAATCAAAACTTAGCCTTAACGTGTCTAAATGTTTCATTTGCTCCTTTACCCGTAAACCAAATCCTATAAAATTTGACTATTCAATTAACGGTACCCCTCTAACGAGAGTGAACACTATAAGGGACCTAGGTGTAACATTTGATGCGAAGCTTCTTTTTGATACACATATTGGTAATATAGTGAGTAAAGCCTCCAAAGCTTTAGGGTTTATAATACGCGTGTCACAACAATTTAAAAACATTAAAACACTAAAAATCTTGTATTGTACGTTTGTCCGCTGTCATCTTGAATACGCATCACAGGTTTGGAACCCTAATTACCACACCTACATCAATCGTATTGAAGCCATTCAAAAACGATTCCTTAGGTTTCTACAATATCGAAGCAATCAATTTATCAAGGGGTATAAAAATCATTGTCTCAAGCATCATATACTCCCTTTACAGGAACGTAGACGAATAGCTGACATGGCATATCTGTTTAACATTGTTAACGGCTCTGTAGATTCACCCGAGTTGCCAGGGGATATTGCATTTAGAGTACCGAAGTTAAACGCCAGAAATCTTGATCCACTTTATGTTCCTACAGCTGATACCAACTATAGACAAAATTCATTCTTCATTAGGGCAAGCAGGTGTCTAAATGATATAACTAAAGAATGTAATTTTGACTTATTCAATACAAATATCCGTAAATTAAAACGGGGCCTAACAGAACTTTTTTTTTCTCTCTCTTCGAATAATAAGTTGTGATATTAGATAGATAACATAAATGTAAGCATTATTTTATAATAAAATAAATATAAGCATAATTAAGCACTTTGCTATCAGTGAAAACTTGTAATTGGCTTTCTTATATTAATTCCTTCTACTTATGCTGTGTTAAAATCTAGCTGTAAGTTTTCCTTAAAAGATAAAAAAATAAATAAATAAAAAAATTAAAAAACATTTTTTTTTATTAATGTCTAAATGTCGGTTTGTCAAAACATTAAAACCACAGCACATATTTAAATCATTCTTAGCATATTTGGAACTTATATTAACAGTCAAAATCTAGGATACTTTTTACCTCGGGAAATAGATCTATTTCCACGGAATTTTCTAAAGCGAAACAAGGGCAGGTTACTAGTTCTAACATGTTAAAACCAACTAAGATGACTAATATTGAATTTGCGCTTCCATATTGCCAAAGGCAATTTTCTACTACGAGCAATGTGAAACAATGCTCGAAATTAATACTTCCGGTATAAAGACATTTTCAAGCGCCATTTATCAGCGTGCGACATATCTGTACACTGCTGGGAAGAACTAATTCAGGAAGCATAAAGCTTCAATTCAATTGTGTACGTATGAACGTAATCATTTGGAATCCCTTAATACTTACCGCCAATTTCGTAAATCCCAGCCTAAGCCCTCCTACAAATTTATTGTTAATCAACAGAGGGAACTATGCTGTACACATATGCAATCTTATTTTTAAAACAAAGTGGTTTCGCTAGCTATCTCAGAATGCTCACCAGATGCTAACAGAGCTCACCTTAGATAGATACGTCTGACGGATATCATCATAATCACGAGTGCACTTGTGCATACACAGTGCGTTGTGCATACACACTGCGTTGTGTATACACAGTGTGTTGTGCATACACAGTGTGTTGTGCATACACAGTACCTTGTGCATACACAGTGCGTTGTGCATACACACTGCGCTGTGCATACACAGTGCGAGTTTTTGCGATACAAAAACGAGCTTATAACTGCAACCGTGGACCTAAAAAGAAATTCATGATATCTCGACGGTGAACACATCCCAAAATGTCAAAAACATGTCGGAAGGGCATATTCAGACAATGAAATATCCTAAAAAAAACAAAAGAACATAAATCACTCAACGTGACATAGTTAATTAAAAAGTCGCCATAAAGTTATTTCCTCGAAAATAGTTGTAAGTTCAAACTCCGCAAAGTTAAAACAATAATGTCACAAGCACAAAGACTCTCCAAATTTAATTAAATGGCTCTTAAAGATTATAATTTTGTTATGAATTAGTGATGTGAATGCGGAGCAGTCTTTGAAGACTGTGGTCGGTTCATGCAGTCGTTTAAATTTAGGTAGTAAACAGTATAGTTTACTGAGAATAAAATTATGATGGAAAATCGATTTGTGGACTGTAGATTGCGTATGGAAGAAGAGGAAGAAGTAAAGAGTTGTTCGGAGGTTTGGTAAGCACACTAACCTGGTCTGCAGGGTTGATAGGGTACTCGTATTAGCTGTCTCGACGGCTAGGCGGCTGTTCCTTGTCTCGAATCTCGCTTTCTTCTTAACTTCTCTTTAGATGGTATGCCGTTGAGATTCACTATTACACTTCACAGTATATTACTATTTAGCGAGAGAGTTATTTAGCGAGAGCGGTAATGCGGCGATATTTAACTCGAATGCTTTGGGCGGTGCGGTTTATAATATATTTGCGAAATTACGTAATTATTTGTTAATAGGCATATTATATTTATTTGTTAATAGATATTGCATTCGAGATAGGCGGGAAGACTCCTATTTTCATTGTTTCTCATTTCAATGATTTCAAACTTGGCGGTGTGCGAGTAAATCCGCTTTATAAAAGTGCGCTTGCTAGTAAGAGAGGGAGGATAGGAGTTTAAAAAGGGAAGGAATGATTTATCGCGCTTTAATTGAAAATAAAGAATAAAACGCGAGGTGCGATTGCAACTTATAATAATTTTGGCGGGAACAGCCAATGCATTCGTGGAGTAATTAATGGAGTAGTTTAGGAATGTCTATCGGCAATCATATTTTAGTGTAGTGAATAATTGATTGATTAAATATGAAAGTTGAAGCATGAAAATTAATGTACCTGTAATAGATATAAAGAATTACATCCATCCTTGAATCTAAGGCAACCAACCTATTTGTCCTCTCCTGCCGAACAACGGAAGTAATAACATAAACTACCTTCTGAAATCTACCTTCTCTATAACAAAACAACGTGTTCAATGAAGGTAGTATTCGTACGTAATTAATCCTTCTATTCGAATGAATCGTCAAATTTTCCACACGTTTTTCGATTACAATATTTGAGAGTCAATAAACCGACGGGCTCTCCACTAAGAATACTTATGTTCCACGGTCAAAGTACAAAACAATGCAATGTCGAAACAATTGCATATAACAACGAAGCTTGCAATGACATGTTACTTAAAATTCTGGCAATAACCAGTCGACAACAGGTGGACGGTAAAAATGCCTGCTTAACTCTTCATTTATGAATGAATATATATTTATCGACAACGTAATATTGATACAAAATTTATTCACAAACCAAAAGCTTAAAACCAGTGGAAGGTGAACCCAAATCCAAAATTAGCCTAAATTATGACACCTCGCCGCTTATGAAGCTACTTTCGATATAAGTAAAGCAATCCAATTTCACACAACGCTGGATACGAACGAGTGTAATTTCCAACCGAGATTTAAACTCTTGTTAAATGAGCGAACTCTCGTTACTTGTGATGTGGTGGACGATCACGGCGATGGCTTTTGATTCTATATTTACATAGATGTGACCGTTACAATAGACGGAATAAAAATATATATAATTTTATTTGTAGTATTTTAATAAGATTCTCAGTGATTTCTTTTAACAAAGTTAAATTTGTAATGAAAGGTTAAATTTACTTAAATTGGACAATAAGCTTAAATAATTAAAGGTAATAACCACGATTCATTGATGAATTTGATGGCTAAATGTGAGTTTATATATATAAATTTTTTGTATTGTACATAGTGCACGGCTCAGAAAGTAACTACGTAAATAACATATCCTTTGTTTCTTTTTTGCCGGAAGAAATTAATCATGGATACTCCGACTCTTGGTGAAGCGGCTGAGGTTATATTGAAATGAAATGAAATAATATTTTAATCGAAGTTGCTTTTTACAAACACTTTTCGAACGTCAAACTACGCCATTGCTTCAACAAATCCCTACCGTGAGTGGTCTCGGAAGAAGAAGCGGCAAGAAACTCCCGAGGAGATTTTTTTCTTACTCACAGTTACAGAACGCACTTAAACTGGCTTCATATTAAACTCATGTCCAAGGAGTCTTACATTACTTACATTATTGAACTCCTACCAACTAAAATCCCTAGGTGTTCCTTCGCTTACCGGTTGGGGGAACACATGTATGCTTTCGCATGCCTCCGCGAACCCGCTGGTGTCGTCCGCTTTTTCCGACTCTCCGCGGTATCATGGTGGCGTTTATACACTCCTCACCTATAATGGAATGGTATGCCCGGAAAATATGGTGCACCACCTCTTCAACAAAGA
Source organism: Megathymus violae (assembly GCA_003671415.1). Classification (NCBI taxonomy): domain Eukaryota; kingdom Metazoa; phylum Arthropoda; class Insecta; order Lepidoptera; family Hesperiidae; genus Megathymus; species Megathymus violae. The sequence continues at coordinate 1,117,741 of PDGT01000055.1, forward strand.
GTAAGAATATTCATTTCGCTAGTTGTAAGTCATGCTAATATATATTGTATCTTATGATTTTAAACTGATATCATCGTGGACATTACAGCTGTAATGGGTACTCACGATTTTTGTCTTTTTTAAGAGTTACTATTTCTCCCCGCCACCGCAGTACCGTGTGACTAAAATATGTGTAATTGGGTCAAAATATCGCTAAAACCACAAAAATCGTAAGCACCCAATATAGTTGAAATTTATTGTGACACTTGACTGAAGTGTATTAATTTAAAAACTCATTTAACAATATTTTTAAAAAACAAAAAATATTTTAATACGCGGTAGTCGTAACGTTATATGATAATAATTAATTCCCAATCGACCAACGACTCTCTCTGATTCCATGCGAGTGAAATTTGTTTACAGTCGAATATAGAACGGTAATGTTAAACTCCCACAGTGACGGGGAAGCGCGGATCATTGATCGCGTCTTCCGCGCAATTACTCTCGATGGCAATCCGTAATTCCTTCCACAGGCTCGTACAGAAGGAGTATACATACATTGATGAAAACATTTTATCTTTTTTTTATGGTAATAGCCGACAAACGAGCAGACAAGAAGAGCAAAGGTATCTGATGCGTTGTCGGCCAGAAAATGAGTAGAAGTTAAGAAATAAAGTACTGGCTCCCAAGGCCCCAGGAGATTGATAATACCAGTTAATGAGTTAATAATAATACTGATAATATAATCCTTACGCAAAGCCCTACCAAGCAGGCTGGCTTCTGTCGCCTCTTACGACACTGTTTTACCAGCATGGGATTGGGGGGGAGTATTCTAGGCCGCCCCAATACGGCTACAGTACAGATACATTGATACAGTGATGATTAAGTATAGATAGTTATTATTAGTAATAAATTGTTAGTTAAATAATTATTTAATTTTCATGATAACATTGATAATATGATAGTATAAGTAATTATTTTATTTGAGTATTGCTTCAGGATGCCATTTTCACTGTATGTAAGGCACCGCAGCATGAAGGCCGCTTCGTTAGGCATATGCGCATAGTATAAAAAATCTATACGTGCCTGCATGAATATACCCATTGAAAAGTCCTAATAGCATTCTAAAGGGATCGGTGTGTGCACGCGCAGGATGTTATAGATTCATCGTGTGTAGGGCCCACAGGACACCCACTTGGATGGGATGATTGACAAAATGTCTCGAATAGTGTCACCGTCACAGGATTGGAGCACAGAACGAACCCCGAATATATAAAATAGCTTTTCACCTCCGATACTTTTCACTTTCTCTCAATATCCTCATCATTAAAATCAATTTGATAATACTTGACTCGATATTTCAATTTCAAGCCACTTTATTTAGCTTATTTCGTTCATTGCGAATACAACGCTCCGGTGTTTAGCTGAGGTGAACTGAACTGACTGACACGATTCGGTTAAAAATGAACTCATCGCATAATTATACTTTTGACCTTTCCTGTAACTCTTATTCAAATTACGACAGATGCGACGTTTGTAAATCAATTAACTAAACGTAAAATTTAACTGGCGATACAAGTTTAACAACAGGCCGTTTATGGTCCATGACACGAGGAAAATATAACTGTTCAAGCGTCAAGGACGTTAATGAATTTCTGTCTTTGTACTCGTAAGTTTTTTATCAAAAAATCGCATCATTATTCATTCATGGTATTAATCACGATATATTATGACAGCGGATGATAGAGGTTTTGTAAAAAGGGTGGTTTTGATGTTAACTCTCCTTTTTGGTTTGGAGTCAACCCCCTTTTTAGTTCTGTTATGGTAGAGAGGTTTATTGGTTGGAGAGCGAATAAATGAGGAGTCTGAAGTTCATCTCAAATACTAAGTATATTTAACTGATTTACACAAACTTGATATAAATCCTTAGAACTGTTTAAAGTATTTAAAACAATGGTAAAATATGGTAAATAGCGAGCACGAGATGTCACAACGGTGGTTAGCCACGTACTGCCTTGAAAGCGACAATTAACCGTATTTAAGTATAACGTTATTGAATATGAAAAATGCTGATTTGTTCGATTGCGTTGCACTCGAACAGGTTTGTTTATTAAAAATGTTGTTTGATTCTATTCAATAGTTGTTGTTCAACAGTTGGATCCATCGGTAGATCCAACCTACCTAACTTAACTCAAACACTAAGCATTATTGATATAAATATTTGCCAAACGGACTGTCTGTCTGTGATTTACTGGGTTTTTATACTTAACCATTGAATAATATATAGGTTGCAATAAACGAACAGAACCATGAAACGGTAATGACAAAGTAATTTTACGCCAAGCCGCGCGGATTTACCGATCATTGACCACCTACCTTCCGCGCAATTGCACACGATGCCTGATCCGGTTTGTTCCAACATTTTCAGTATCCAATACGGAGTTGTAATAAAATAATACACTTTCTCATTTTCATTTGAGAATATTACGTACTTTGAAAAGGTTTACTTACCACATTTTCCATCGGAGGACAGTTAAATTATTGTGCATTTGGGTGGCCTTAAATTCGTCGGCTGCGCGGAAAGACGAAAGTTTTTAAAATATCATTTATTTTTGCGCAGCACAGAATTACAATCAAGTGAATTAAAAAAAAACACCTTGTAGAGGATGCTGGAATTCCGGATTGGTGAAAAAGAAAAGACGACAAAAATGCTTGGTTGAAGCCGTTGTCGGATATATTTAGGACGATCGTTGAAGTAAAACTTTTGCATGTGAGCGTAGGACGTTGCAGAGAGCCACCAAAATCTTTTTCTGCAATTTACATTAATAGACGACTATCATAGACTAGGAAAACATATAGGTTCCTATCGGTTTCCAAGTATATCCTAAGAAATTTATTTTATTTTACTTTAGGATAAATCACACTCAGGTAAGTATTAGCTAAATATTAAAATTATTATAATAATTGCTTTATTTAATTACGAGATTTTAGGTTTAATTATTTTTCAGGTGCAAGCTCGACGGACAGAACAGAGCAGGTAAGTACTTAGATATAAGTTTATTTAAGTAAATTATTAGGTTATATGTTATGTGTTTTTTCAAGTCATCGAGACGAGTTTATCTGTCGTCAACACACCTGATGGTAATAAAATAAACGTCATAAAGTCAGGGAGCAGAACATACCCACCCCTTAATAATTTGTTAATTTATATCAGACGCCCTTAAAATGTTATGGGCTTCCATCCATTAACGTTCGACAAGCCAAGGAACTTTCCATATAATTGAGGAGGCCAAGAGCATACACCACCACACTGCTCCAGTGCGGATTAATGAACGGACAGGTTGCCAATTCAAGTGTTTACATTAGCTGTCACCAAATGGGTAGCTGGATGCAACTACCTACCGCACCCTAAAATTTTGTAACTCGGTCGATTAATTACAATTAATGGGCGTATTCACCGTCAAAGACCCATAGTGTTTTGGGTGCTTCAAAAGTGTTATAAAATTAAAAATACACGGTTATATAACTACCCACGTCTTACCCAGTCACGGTCTACGGTTACAACATCGCAAAAAGTTCTAGTCACGTTTTCTTGGAGACACCTCTATAAAATCATTTCGAATCCAACAGCTCGTTACAGAAATTGAAAAAATAATTTCTTTTCTCATTTCATTCGGTTACTTCATGGAAACGCTTGCCTCATTCTTAACGTTGACGCCCACTAACAGTGCGTTATGTTAATACATACATAACTAGTACAGGACACAGTTTTTGTCTGTCTGTTTGTTTGAACGTGATGATTTTTGTGACTATCCCAAGTTTCACTGATGTATGCGGTTCACATCACATGTATAGTTTAAACATTAAAATTTTATAGAACAAAAAATTAGTAACTGTTAAGTGTGATTACTGTTGAGAATGTAAGCGGAATGGAAGCGAGGAAGAGTTACTAGTCAAACAAAATAGGCATTCAAGATCTGTTGACAGAGAAGTACCTACGATACCGTGATGCATGGAAAGCCGTAACTCCAGTCCTATCTGTTCTATTCAGATGTAAACTAAAAAAAATTTCAACTTAATTCATACTCATCTGGTAAATCATAACAAAGTCTGGTCACCAGTTTTTCAGTAAACGATCAAAGAGATAAACAGACAGGAAAAACAATTTTCCGTATCGCTATCAGTACAATTAAATGGCAAGCTTCGTTTCTACTATTTGTGAGATACGAAAAGAAAAAAATTTAACCTATTTCGACACCGTATGAAAAAGAAACAGCCATCCGATTGCCTAAAGTTATATTTTCATACTAATGTCCTGGGGTTTATAAAATTTGTCGTAGCTATATCGTCGTATGTGCTAGCTTTTATATTATTAAAACATAGCGAAATATTTCTGAACAGATATAATAATATCGGAAAAGAACGACCTGAAGAAAAGTATAATATCTATCTGAAGCCAATGCAATTCATTGGATTGTGTCGCATAGCCCACTGGTGATCTCGGCTGAATGTAAGTATATTCCACGTCTATCTAGCAAGCGAAGCCATACAGATCGAAGAACAAACCTACAACTTTTAATAGGGAAAAATGATTTAAATTAACTCAAGTGTAGAATCTATATCTATACTACTATATTTGTTTACAGATGTAAACACGATATGCAGATGCATATATATGATTACATGAATGACAAGGATGCCTGGACAAAATTAGTGTCGAAACCAGTTCCGCACAGGTTTAAACTTTTGTAATTACCATATGTTGTTTAAAAGATGTGCTGAGGAGTTTCTTTCGCCGTTTCTTCTCCTCATTGTTAAAGCACCTTTTCTAAACGGTGGTAGAAGCAAAAAATGACGTTCATAAGTGTATTTACTGAATACCTTTATGATTCAATGATTTTGAATTTGGATTTGAATATAAATCTGCGCGGATTAAAATTAAGTAAAATCAATTAAACTATGTAAAATTAAGTTAAATTTGCTGCAATTCATTTTATTACACTTATATACTTGTACGTAAAGTTTTATATTTGCAATTGAAATCTGTAAACATGAGTTTTGTTATCCATTTCTTGTGTAATGAAATCAGGGATCGATATCTAACGTAGACAGAATAACAGTGTTTTTTCGGTAATCCCTTCATCGTTCAGGCGATACTGGTGTGGAATGCCCTACCACTTACCATCAGAAACTCACCTAGTAAGAATTTTTTTTGTTGGTTTGTACATTTCTTTTTTTAACTCGTAGCATTGTCAAGCAATGGTTATATATACTTTGTTTATATTATTCTACATATTTATGTTTTTAGGTTAAGATGTTATGTTATTTTATAAGTATATTCAGCATCGATATTATTTTGTAAATTTAATCTTTGGCTTTTTTGAAGTAGCTTCGAAATGGCTGAACCGATTTTGATGGGACATTCAGTAGGGGAAAAACTTTCTCTGGACTAAATTTAACCAAAAAATAATAACTATAGTCATCGCGGGTGAAATCACTAGTAATAGATAAAATGATGTACTAACATACATGGCAACACGATATTGATGGGAAGGAGGAAAGTGTTGCACATACCTTAAGAACCGTAACACATTGTGCTCATAGATTGTTGCGAAGTTAATGAATACCAACTCAGAAACAACGGAGTTCCACAGAGTAATACCTGACACTATCAACCACTAACCTACTATTGTACAGTGTACAGTGGATTACCGACCGTGACGTTACGTTTACTTAGGACGACGTTTACGCCCGCAGTCTACTATGTTAAAACAAGTAGGGTTGCCGAGAACGATCACAAGTATTTTACGTACACTTGTAACTATTGTATAGCGAAGACAGCCGCGGGGTTTGGTATGTTGATCTCCCTCGAGCTCGAGCAGCTCGCATTTGCACGCACCGTTAATTTTTCAAATGATTTGTGGATTGTAAATTAATTATCAGGCTTCGTTGAAGTAAAACATTTTTTTTTTATGTTAATAGCCGACAAACGAGCAGACGAGCCACCTGATGGTAAGTGGTCACCGTCGCCCATGGACATCAGCAAGACCAAAGGTACCACTGATGCGTTGTGGGCCAGGAAATGAGAAGAAGGTAAGAGAGAAAGTACTGGCTCTCAAACCCCCAGTCGGAACACCACGAGTCGTCTGGCGGCTGACTCTAGCAGGCTGACTGAGGCAAATTTTCGATACTAGAAGCATATTCTCTCTAATTTTATAAGTTGTACGATTTGAAGTTTACAGGACTCCTTTCACACTTTGGGTCTTAGCCAGTATCACCTGTTCTTGGTGCGTCGGACTGATAAATGGACGAGGCTATATAAAGCACATAAATAAAGCAATGGAATCACGAATGAGCCGCCATCTGGATTATATAAATTTAAATCCACCTCCACAACTAGCACTGGTCGGGAAGAATGAAATCAATTATGTACCAGGTAATAATAAAGGTGTGAAGTGTAAGTCTTGTTTATTTTAATATCTTTGTTATACTTATTCGGGTTATATCTTTATATCTTCCATTAAAGGAACTCCAAAAAAAGCATATTCCTCCATACTGCTTTAATACGATTTAGTATGTCTATCAAAATATTTACCATCAGTACTCAGCGGTCCAACTGTCGACTCGACCGCGTCTGACGTTATTTACCACGGTAAATAACGTACGGTTGATACAAGCCAGGTAGGGAGCTTCTTAACTTTCGTCTTCTTCTAAAAAGTATTATATTGTATTACATAATTTCGTTAAAAGAATACTTTGTAATGGATTGAATGAAAAACTGTCAAAGTGTTTAACAGAAAACATTGGGAAGTAGCAAACAATACAAAGGACACTCCCTCACGATATTTTAGGATACTTACGTAAAATCATTTCGCATTGGAAATCTCGTTACAGGAATTGAAAAAACATTTTTTCTCTCATTCCGCCAGGCTTCGCAACGTGAACGCGACTGTCACGTGCAGACGTCTCGATTGCCTGACGCGGGCGTCAGAACGACGGTAATAGAAACTACACAAGTACATAGCGAATACGAATTGTATAAAAAAGTGAATTGACGAATTAAATTGACATTGAATCGTATGTGGACAATGTACTTTATAAGCCAAATACATCGATCATAAATAAAATAACCCGTTAAAGCCATAATCTATTGTGACAATATGGCCGCCAACACTGAAATTGGTAAAAATGTGCCCGTTAGAGTAGCAAACCAATACGGCCGATCAACAGTGAAAGTGGCTATAAATGTGACTTCCTGTTCAAATAACTGACAAACAAAGCGATAATAATAACCTGCTAAAACCTGTGGCGTTTCATGTGAAATTTGAAGACAATAACCACACAAAAAAGTTTTTTTTTACTTCGGTTAAATGTGGATTCACACATTTTTAATTTTTATACATGAACCGACAATAACATTGCTAGTGCGGGTTTTTTTCCATTCCACTCCACTCTTTATTCTTTTTGCTCTATGCTCTCCCTAAACGTTTTCTAGGAGAGATTGTTCATTATTAACCATTGAATGCTTTTTACTTGTTGGATTTTATTTATTATTAATCAAGTGAAAAATAAAAAGAACAACCCGTATATATGAATATGATCCAAAAATATATTAAATAAAAAATCATGAACAACACCAAATCCTAAGCAAAAAATTCCCTTCATTCAGGCGTTCATCGTTCAATTTCCGTTGTTAGCAAAATTTGTTCCTTAGTGATCACTTCACAAATGTTTTGCGTTACTGTTTCTTAATACAACTAAATAATACGTCCATACTCTCAACGTCAAACTCAGACTACACGGCACACTGGACAAAGTAATTGCCTTGTCAAATGCTGTCTAAAACAACTGAAGTAAAATATCCTGAGAAGAAATTACCTTCTTTAAATATTTTTACTACCTGAGCAATTGACATACAACTTGTGTGTAACGATACAGTCGTAGAGCAGTTAACACGACCGTTAACTGCCCTAGGACTGTGCTGGAGTCTCCTCGCACAGTTGGATTAAGGCATAGACAGCCACGCTGCTGTGGCCAAGACTACGACAATATGCAAGTTCAACCCGATCTCATCTTATGTTGCATTCTCCTGAATAATCGACGAGCCAGAAGCGTATTTTTCCTACTATTCGAGCTTGCTACCCGCTATACAACCTTGTTTAATCCTGATGATATTCGTGAATGGAGTTAAGGTTCTCAATCAGCTTGGCTATTTATCAACTTCTTCCTAGAATTAACAATGAAATATTTTTAACCTGTTTCTGTTGTAGTCCGAACCAGTGCAGTATGCCAATGAAGCAGTTTCCCCGCTTCCTCTTCATCCAGTTACAGACGTCTATGGGCGGCGATGACCACTTATCGTCAAAACTATTGACATCATAATCGTTGAAATCAACACTAACATCTAGCTTAATCTCTATAGTACTTGTTCATACGTACCTACCTACCACACTCTTACAGCCATATCTTTAAATTATTTTCGAGCTTTTCGGCTACAAACTTGCAGAACCAGTTAATGAGCATGTTGCAGATGTGTGCTATGATTACTTCCCTGGTGCACGTGTGTTCTTATGACAGCATTTGAGTGCAAAAAACGATTCACGATTGAATTTAGGAAGGTCATAAGGTACCTTACCGTCATATTATGTTCATCTGCGTTTCCAAATCGCTACGTAAATCGCTCGGTGTTCGCTTTTTAGAAAGCGGTGTGACATTTAACCGATGTTTGCATGCGGGCTGGCACAACGAGCTCATTACTCGGTGCGTCACGCAATATTGGAGATTACACGCGACGGTGGCGCCGAATGCTCTCATCAATGTACCACGAGATGTATTGTTCACTAGTGAGTTAACCTCGCTTCGCTTCGGAAACATTAGTTTTTAGAATTCCGCAGCGATTATCAATGCCAGAGTTTTTATAATTTCGACATTTTACATTCGTTTATTGTCACAGCCATTTTACTTGGTGAATATTGAGTCTACTTGGACGAAATATTAAAAAATTGGTGTATTCTCCAAATTGCTGCACAGTAAAGTAGTAAAACTACGGATAAAAAATGCCAAAAAAATTTTCGTCTCGTTGCATATAAGTGATATCTACGACACGTTTAGAAATAATGGAAATATTTTAGCCTAACTTGTATAATAATATTACTCTATTAGATTATATGTCGATAAAAATCTTTACCTTTAATACACTCTCCATAAAATATTTAATGCACAGACATGCATTTAATGATTTAAGTCAATTTGAATGGAAACACAATTACAATACAAATAACATCTCATAATGTTCTCAAACCTAGAAGCATTATTATGAACTCAAGGTATAATAAATTTCAAATAAGCATATAATTTTATAATTACCTAACATATAAAGCGTATAGGATTCAAACAAAAGTCCCCCAGTTAACCGACGCTAACCACGATACTATCACCACTCCGTTTCATTGTACATATAGATTTCAGTAAATGTACACAGCTATAAGCGAACTACAATATTTGTGGTATTGTGGGTGCCCTACCGGGATATTTGAATAAAAGTCCGATAAAACACTGAACACAAAAAATATATTGTCAAACACAAAGGAAGTATAATAAACAAGACAAATCGGTAAGAGTTAAAGAATTTAAGTTAGACAGCACTAAAAGCGATAAATAGTCTAGCAGATTATTAACATAAAAAAAATAAGATGGAACGAAATATAACGCGATAGTTAAAGCACACTAAACAATATTCACTATACCTACGCAAGCTACACACTTGAATTTAGTGCGGGAAATACAGAATAAAGCGAGCGAGCATTCGCCGTGGAGACAAGTACTGCCATAAAAGGCAATCTGCGCGAGCGTTGAAGAAGGCGGGGCCGGTCCAAGCGTTGCGAGGTGTGAAATCACTTATAACACAATGCAGGCGGCCGGTTCTCCGCGTAAAGCCTTAACCCCACCTGTGGGCTGTTCTGGTCCCCCTCGAATAAATGCCCGGGCATGGAGAAATTCCTCGAGTCCCGTAGTCTCCGCGCATTGGCAGCGCCCCCTCGTTCTGAGAGTGGTCGCTGTCGCGTAGGAAGCCCATCGTTCAATTGTTCGGTTCTCCGCACTCAGCAGTCACATCTCGATCCGGCAGCCGTCTGATCGTCACGTCCGCTCCGAGTACGGAGCAGCCACGCCCTGCGCTACGCAGTCGCTACGAGTCCACTACGTGCCCCGAGGTTTGCCATCGCCACAACTGTCGCTGTCACTGCCTTATCACTGTTATAGTGGTACAGGCCACTTGTTTATTCTCGACGTAAGTCAGGATTAATCAAATGTAGTTCGGTCCGATTCCGCGTCGCGCTTTTATAACCGGTGGATACCCTACGATGCCAACGAAGCTGGTTAGCGTTGACCCGGTGCGCTTCTCAGCCACTTCTGGACTGAGAGAAACCGGCAGACCGTGACCCATTGCACTTGGGCCTTCCCAAGGGTGACGGTAGCGCTTATTTTCCCCTTAAGGATAGTGGCTTTGTAGATTATAGGTTGCTCCCTGCCCGCGGTAGGGAGGCTCGCCAGATCAACCAACAACCAACATGGAGTTCTTGCTCAAGGAAATGACCTCCTTTCTCAGCCATGAGTATACTGGAATGCTATGAGCATTCACCACCCGTTTCACCGCTGAGTCGTTCTAACGGTACTAGGCGCCTCTAGCTGTTCTTACACCCGCTAAGCATTCGCTCTCACCTGGGGTTTTCTTGTGAATTAAATAAAATGTATTTACAAATTTTATGAATGAATATTTTAGTTTTTAAGGTTGATTAATATGTCGCTTCAGTATACAATGTCGCTGCAAGAAATAGATCCAAGATAATGAAGCTCATTATCGCATCGGGTTGAACAGATCGGACGTTTCACTCGTCACTGCATTTATGTGAGCCATTAACAATAAATACCAGAATTAATTGCATGTCAATTTGTAGTACTCGTCAAGAAGCACTCGCGACAGTGCGGCCTGTGGCGATCATAGCCGGTCGACTGAGTTAAGTAACACGCATGGTTCATAGTTGGATGGATAGTGATATTAGTGGTGTTTAGTGAGCGCTTTCATGCTTCAAAGCGAACGTCAAGTTGTCTGTTTCGGTATTCATAAGTTAGATGATGATGAGTTGTCGTATAGCAATTGCTAAGCGATCAGCACGGTTGACAGGAGGTATAACTACTTCCACCGCAATTCGCAATAAAATAGTTTAATAAGGTACGCACAGACCTTCTCAATTGCGAGAGCTGACACATGGTTACAAAACACCACACATTTACATCTGCAACACCAAGAGGCTCCCTGAGGCGTTGTTGCCAATCACTGCCATTCTATTTATCGGGCATGTCGCATCCGGTTTACAAAACATTCGATATATATTTTTAAACAAATCAAGTAAATAATTGAAGAGAATATAATATGATAAATTTTATTCCTGAATATTGCACCAAATACATACATACATTTTATTTAATACTGGCAGATGACCGACTTTATTCTATTATAAGGCCAGAACTGGATAGTGTGATAAGTAAGTGAAACAATCGGTTAGTAGCACAGCTAATTTATTACTAACTTGTGATTTACACCATAGATTCACCTTAATAGAATTTTAAAATTGACATACAAAGAAGTTCTATTACGTATTTTTATTATAGACATATTTATTAATTTAACCTTTCCTAACCAAAATAAAATACATCATGATACAAATGGCGAATTGATATACCTACGATTACCTACAATATGAAAGGCGAAGTGTTTCTCCAGAAGTTTCTCAATGTGGACAGTCTCTGAAAATTTCTCAACGCAAACAAATGTTTGATTTGGTCGGTCTGGTCGTGCTCGCTAAGACACGTGCTTTTCACTCTTGACTCCAAGAAGACTGCGCGTTGAACGCCGTAGACTCCGATCGTCTCGTGCGTCCTAACAAAGCAAAGGATGTTATAGTATAGTTAAATACATTAATGACAAGGACGCCTGGAAATAATAGTGTCGAAACCAGTTCTGCGCAGGTTGAAACTTCTGTAATTACCATGTGTTGTTTAAAAGATTTCGTTCACCGTTTCTTCTCCTCATTTTAAAGCACCTTTTGGAAACGGTGGCAGAAGCAAAAAATTACGTTCATAAGTGTATTTACAGAATACCTATATGATTGATTAAATGATGTTAAATTTGAATTTAACGCATGCTCCTGTTTCGAAGCCTCCGCGTGCTGCACGCCGGAAAAGTGATGGGCCCATCAAGAGGCGTTCAATTAGTGTTACTTATTTTATAAATATTGTAACTGCCCACAATAAAAAAATATAATCTACCTTCTAAACACTACAACACATACGTACAGTCTTGTATATACATAAATGCATGATAATAGATACATATACACAATTGATGTCTAAGGAAGTAATCCTAGTGACGCAGATAACTTAAAAAGGAAGCGGGTTTACCGCTTATTATTGCGAATTTCTTTTTGTATTTAAATAAATTCGAAATACAAATTCACTCAATATGCTGAGATACGAATCGAAATGATGAATCTCATTAACACTCTGGGATACGCGGTATTGGGAATTTTACGCATTGTCGCTTGTCAACTGTGAATGGCGTGGTTTATATCACGCATTCATATTAATGTATTTACATTACAGTTTTGAGTGCTTATAAATAGAAAGGCAAGTATACGCATAATAAATAATGCTTCATAAAGCAGACCCATTATTACGATTTCATGTCACATGTCCAAATATTGAAAAAGTGTACATTTTTTAAACAAATATTTGTCATCGTAAGCTACAATAACATTACGCAAATATATTACACAAATTAAAAATAATGAATGACATTTTGTTTTTTAAAACAATGACTTGTTAAAATTATTATCATACTGTATGATTAAAGAAACACCTAAATATGTAATCAAATAACCTTTAACACTACCATGTGATAACCAGTAATTAGTGTTGGCCTACCACGTCAAGGACACGTGTTAAACTACATCTAGAACCAGCAAACGGTTCCTTACCAAACACAACTATGGATTAACCTGTCAAGGCGCACCAGGGTATTATTACAATAATTGGCGTTAAAGTTAAAGACGTCGTGGTTACCCTCTAATCGTTTCTATTGTGCAGTCATCTGTTTAATGTGCCTTCAACATCCCGATACTTTCTACGTGTAAAGCAACAAATTCATACATACTACGAAAATCTGAATCAAATCGCGTAAAAGTTCGCCGATTACGTCGTATTCATGCATTAATTAAATCGACATGTACAGCGCTGGTCTACCAACATACAGAGATACGAGACTGTCCCTAAATTTTTAAAAACTAATGTTTTATTTCCATAACATGATGCTTGTCTATAATCCCATTTAATGTTAAGTGAAAATGTATTCTAGGGTAGTAAATTTTTTTAAAGAAACCTCTTCACTCCCAATTTATAAAGGTTCGTTATCAAAAGTAATAGTATACTTATAAGTAGTAAGTACTTGCTGTAGATAAAATAGCCGAATCATATTTTTTTAGTTTTCTCTGTATATACGCAGATTGATGTAGAACTCATATACCTACCTTTGAATAGATTTACATGATACTAGTCGTATCTGTAACTAACATACTGGTTATATCCCGGAGAATAGACTAAAATTACTATAGACAGTTTTGCAGACAGATAATAAATAAAGCTTTGATTGCATTTACGTAGCTTTTGCAGTAAATAAATATGTGTATAATTCCTTGAACTAGAAAACCCGATCACAAACAGAAATGGTACAGATATTATAAACTTCGAAATATTAAAAGTGGATAGAACAGCTAGAAGCGACGCGAGGCCGGATTAAAGACACGAAGATTAAGACACCAAAGAAGCTAAATCAATTAAACTTATTTTATAAACCACTGTGTATACATGCGATATTAAACATTTAATCCGTTATTGAAACAAATATAGGAATTCATTAAGATTTGAATGCAAATGAAGGTTGGAAAGAATCTCATTAACACGCTGGCACACGCAGTATTGGAAATTTCACGCGACGTCGGCCGTCAGCTGCGAATAACTTGGCTTTCATCACACGTTCCTTCTAATATAGGATATCATTTCTCGATATTATTGTGTTGTTAGTGAGATAATAATAATAATAATAGTCTTTTATTCAGATCAACATAAAATGAGTATACATACAGATTAAAAATTCCCAGCTTAATCTATTAACTGTTTCTTTCTTATTTTCTGAAAATCTGTTTGCCAGTCGGCAAAGGCCTCCTCCAACCTTCTCCATTCATTTCTGTCTTGAGCCACTCTACTCCACGTCACTCCTGCCACTTGTCTTACGTCATTGTCCCACCTTTTTGCGATCTTCCTCTTTTTCTTTTTCCTTCTGTTGGATACCACCGTGGCACAATTTTACTCCATTTGTCATTTCCTCTTATCATATGTCCTGCCCATCACCACTTGAGCTTTCTGATCTTGAATGTTATGTCTAGTACCTTGGTCTTATTTTTAATCGCACAGTTTTTCAATTTGTCGATTTCTTCACGTTTATCATATTCCGTTCCATTGCATTTTGGCAGGTTTTGAGTTTATTTATAACATCATGTGTTAGTACCTATGTTTGGCAGCCATACATAAGGACAGGTAGTAAGCAGGTATTAAATAGTTTACTCTTTAGTTTTATATTCAGGTTTTTATTTTTCATAACTTCTCTGAGGGCGCAGTATCTCTTATAACCGTTGGTTATTCTTCTCTGTACTTCTTTACGAATTGAATCCTTTTGTGTCATTACCTGTCCCAGACAAACATATTCCTCTGTGTACTCAATTTGTATATTTCGTAAATTTATGGGGTATTTCTCACCATTTGTCATCTTGTTTTGTCTGGGTTCAGTTTTAATCCTACCTTCTCTCTTTCCGCTGCTAGATCGTTTATCATTTTAATTATATCTTCTGATGTTTTAGCAAATAGCACAATGTTATCTGCGAAACTTAAGTGCGTTAATGAGATGCCGTCCATATTACGTCCTTAATTTTGCCAATTGAGACCTCTGAAGATTGAGTCTAATACCGCCGAGAAAAGTTTTGGAGACATGGGGTCTCCTTTTCTAACGCCTTTACCTATTTTAAATGGTTCGCCTTTCTTTTCTAATTGAATTCTCGCAGAGCTGTTACTATACACATTTTTTAACAAGCGAATTTATTTATGTTCATTTCCTTGTTCTAATAGTGTCTTCCATATCTTTTCTTGAAATATCGAGTCAAAATCTTTGCTGTAATCTATGAATGCAATATAATATGTAAGTTGGTATACAGAATAACCTTTGCGAAAACGTTGGTGGTCGTCTAATGTTCTTTCAATCCGATTCAATAAGATCTTAGCTAATATCTTGTATATATTGGACATAAGGCTAATAGGGCGGTAGTTTCCAATATCATATTAACTTATGTTAGTGAGATAGTAGTTACTTAAACATTTTATTTTTATTAAATGAAGAATCTTCCAAATATCTCATATTTTTTAGTTATCATAAATGCAATAATTCTAGCATGTCAGCAGAAATATAGTGAATGGCTAGAACATTTTTTCAGGCACGCAACCTGAAGGTAACTTATGCTCCACGCTCATAAACATTTGAAATATACAAAGCATCGTTGTGCTGTCAACCATGAAAGAAGCGAATAATCTGCTTTTTAAATGACTATCCTTTGAATTATTTCAAAATTATGTCTAAAAAAGATATAGTGGCTGTTTATGTCGGTAAAGAACTCTAAAGGTTGAATTCTAGTGGAATTAAACAGGATGGTAGATCACGAACTTTATTTCGCGATTCACTTAAAGTTCAACATCACATAGCAAACGTTCATTAATTGTTATTAAATTAGCGCATTACTAGAAGCTACTGCTGTCACGAATAAATCAAAGCATTGAAATAAAATACAGCTACGCAATCCCCAGAATCGAAATCCATTTGGTCAGCTACTCTTACAATAAAACGTCAATGCAAACACTTACAAACAAGTTTGACAGATACGTTAAAATTATTTCCATTATATTGAACTGTTAAATAACAGAAGTTTTAAATATTTTTGCTTTTAAAAAACAACGAACAAGGTAAAGAACCATGAAAAATATAATCAATTATTAATATATATATTTGTGCATAAAACAAATATTACAAAAGTGAACTAAAGCAACTAATAGTTTTTTTTTATGTTAAGAGCCGACAAACGAGCGGACGAGCCACCTGATGGTAAGTGGTCACCGTCGCCCATGGACATCAGCAAGACCAAAGGTATCACTGATGCATTGTCGGCCAGGAAATAAGAAAAAGGTAAGAAAAAAAGTACTGGCTCGCAAGCCCCCAGCCGGAACACGACGAGTCGTATAGCGGCTGACTCAAGCAGGAGGGTGGTAGCTAGCCAGGCGAGCTTAACGGAAAGATAATAATAATACCAGTAATAATATTAATGACTGAATAATAATATTGATAATATAAGCCTTACGCGAAGCCCTACCACCAAGCAGGTTAGGTTTTGTCGCCTCTTACGACACCTCGTTCTACCAGCATGAGATTGGGGGGTGTATTCTAGGCCGCCCCAATACGACCAAAATTTATTCAGTCTTCCTTTAACACCGTATATATTGCAATTGTTTTGAGTTAGGGCCAGAAGACGTCGACACATGGTCCCAATTATTTGCTTATATATGGTATTAGTGCCTTGAACATAATCTTTAATCATTCTACAATGATCTAGAAGAGTCTGTGATACAATCAAATAGCGAGAATTTTCTAACCTACAATTCCAACATGCACATAATACACCTTGAATCCAAGATTCTGCACAAATTGTCTTGAAGACGTAAAGTTCCCATTGCCATTCCATGAAGAACTTTAATCTTCGGATGAAGCTACGGCGTGTCGTCGTAGCTATGATGGTTATTTCAAAATAGAAGCGAAGGACCCGCGCAATACTAGCTCGCCAGTACTGCAACGGAAACAAGTAAAAATATTTCAACATCGATTAAAAAAAGGGGGTGTAGTAACAGAACGCAATTTGTGTCAAATACTTTATTTGAAGAGCTGACTGACACAGTTGTACTAGATGTTTTAACTAAAATAAAGAAGATAAACCACCAAAGACTAAAAGAAAATACTTTTTATTTCGAAGACCAACCATTACAGAGGGTAGCTAGCCAAGCGAGTATAAAACCTTGGACATGTACCATCCGGGTTATATTGGGTTGTAAAGAGCCCATGCGCCAACGACATGAGAAATCGTTCGCTACAACCTCCTCAGTTACTCAGCAAAGTGCACCAGGAGCACGAGAGATCAGCTCGGGCTCAATAATGGATGGAGCCCCTTATAACTCAACTTCTTCATAACTTTCTTCAAATATTTTCTTCCATCTTCACGTTACCTTGAAATTCAACATCTAACGTTGGCAGTTTCCCACAAAAAATAAATCTGAATATTTTACCACATGTTATCTCATAACAGCACTCTCGACAACATTACGTAGCTACTGGCGACAGTTCTAGTGGAATAGTAATATTAGGGACGTAACATAACCATAACTACAGCGCGGCAGCTGTGATCTGTGAAACTCTGAATAATATGAGCTCATTGTAAATACCTTTCTTGTGTTCTGTAAATCAAGACAAAGTTAATCGTGTGTATAATATTATAATTTATAAGCAATAAAATTTCTGAATGTACAATTACTTAACTTATTTGTGTTATTTGAAGTAACTTTAAAGCAGCAATAGTATAAACATATAGACCAAATCAAATTACAAACCCAAATTTACTTATTTTCATAATAACAAAATGAAAGTTTGCAATGAAATCGTAGGATTTTTATTTTTTGCAACTTTTTATTATTGTTTTAACACCACCTTTTACTATTAAAAATTTTAACTGAATCCTAGCTGCCACTTGATTAAGAATGTTATGGATATGAAATTTCGGGTCTGGATACGGATATATGAATAATATTTTACTGGTTTCGATTACGGTTACGGATATGAAATTATTTCGGATTATCCGATTGTTTCGGATAATTTCGGATACAAATATTGAATAATTTAGAACTTGTAAAAATTTTAATGTTAAATACACTATAAGGTAAGAGTATGAATTTCTGTCTAGGTACTATTTGGTATTATAATCTTGGAATAAAAACCTTAAAACTCAAATAATAGAGCCGCAGCGAAAACCTGTTATAACGTGTTTCATTTAGACTACCCCGATATCTATCGAATATCCGAAATTATTCGAAAATTTTTATAGGATTCGGATGTATTTTATTTCGGATATCCAATAGTTTCAGTTACGGTTACGGTGCTCCATACCATCTCTACGCCTGATATTAGCGGATAGGATAATAAACCTAATGATGAACTGTAATTACAATTCAAGGGTGGAAATGAGCGAATAAGTTCTAGTTTTATACAACAGTTTTTAAATTAAAAAAATATACGGAAATAGAAACAGGGTTTGACTTCAACCAACTAAAACACAAGTAACATTCTCTGTAAGAAAGAAACAAACCATTTATTTCGCTAGTCGATCATAAGATAAACAGAGATATACATATATCTCTGTATAAACAGAGATAATTAAACTAATTGTCTACATACATAGGTGCTAAGATTAAAATTAAAGACAACAAACAAGTATAAAAGGAAGAATAAAAAAAAAGTAAATATAATAATAATAACAATATCAAATAATAATAATAATAATGAAAATATTGACATAATTATAAGTACACCTACAACTAACGAAAAAGGCCGCACTCAGCCTATGTCGTAGAGATCCCAAACAATGGATGGTTACGACTGCTGGTGGTTTGTCTCTATTACCAGCTTCGAAGTTGTGCTCGTATATACATTTTGACTGGGGAAGAGTAATTAGAGTAAGAGTAATTGCCACACCTGTATTTGGTTGTCAGCTCTCACTCATACCTAAAGCATTCCATATTTTGCAAATACTTCTAAAATCTTCGGCTCAGTGGTTTCCGACAAAATCGTCCGAGAGACTCGTATACAACTAGCCAGATTTATGCGAGTTATTAAATAGTCAGACCTACAAAGTTATTAAAGAATGGTGGACCGCCTTCAATTTAACTAATTTTAAATGTGAAACATGAAAGATAAGAATGAAAAAAAATTATTCTTATTCAATAAACTGCAGTGTGTAGCCTCGTTGCAATTGATCCTGTCTCTGACGAGGGATTTCGGGTTTGATTTCCGACTGGACATTTATGTGACAGATATGTCTATTCATGGGGTTTATACGATGTCGTATTTGTTAATGTTCATGCCACCGGCAACGTATGACTTTTAATATGGAGGTTTAAAATTTTTTATTACAGAAATAAGGTTTAATATAAAATATTGATCACAATATTCCTTTTTTAAGAGCGTTACCTTGTTTTTTTTTCAAATTCAAAACATCCTTTGTTCCTCCCACACACACACATAGAGGACAGAGTAATCTCTTGAGCGTTCTTTTCGTTGAGAATTCCTTACATATCACGGAGTGTTATGTTTCGCGGTTAAATATGATGCACTTTGCTACCCGGAGGGTGGGAAAAGTTCACGTTCTCACGACAGTTGGAGATATGAACTTTTTGTATGACTGGATGGAATGTTTTGTTGGGAAAATATGTCTCTCGTGTGTGAAGTCTGAAACTCTGAATGATGAGGCCGTTAATTACTCTCTCGTGTTTTTGAGTTAAATTTCGGGGTTGTCTAACCATTTCATTGCTTCTGTGCTTAAGACTAACGAAGAAAGTTGCAACATAACGTTTTTAATGTCGTATCTTTATGTCAATTTTCCCGTTTTTTTGTGTATCAGTGATGTATATAATTAATGAAAGACAATTGGCTTCGCTGTAGCGTGAAAGGTTTTTTTTTAAATTCTTCCAATTATAAATAGATAATGTTTATCCATAGGCTTTACGCGCATTGAAATACTAATAAAAAAATCGTTAGGTGTAGAGTTCAATACGTTTTTATTCTTCACAGAAGCCAGTAATAATATTCAAATTTCAATTTCTAACACGCTCATAAATTTGAAAATACATAATTTTAAAATCATACATTTCAAAAAAATTTCAATCTTTTATACATATACAAAAACATTGTTCCTCCATATTTTCAGTGGTATGATTTTGCAGGAGCACTAAACAACAATCTCTTATCTATTATGAAGGGATTTGCACGACCGCAGCTATGCCGAACACCTAGTTGACCACTCATTCCTGCGATGAACTTTTCCCAACGTACTAAACGACGCTCCCTACCCCATTCTAGGGCAACGAGGCTTGCAGTAAGCCGCTAGAATAGTGCCGAATTCGTTAAAAAGTCTGTTCTCATCATCTTCGTCCCAACGGGTAGTCACTCTTAACTTAAATACAATAAACATGCAATTAAAGTCAGAACTGTACGCTTTTATTTACATTCAAAAAATAAACAGTTCCAACAAACGCCATGCGGAGAATGACTTTTAATTTGCTGTAGAAAAGATTTATAGTAATTCTTTCGGAACTATCAGCAAATGAGAATTTAAGCTTCATTTAGTGTACAGTCAATATAGTATGATTTGAAATTCAAATATATTTTTCATTACCAATTTTTAAGGGTGCACTGGGGCTTTCGGGCCATTAGAACTAGCGACAATCAGATCGGTCACTAGGCTTTTGTCATAAACATTCCTTTGGTAAGGACGACGCGTTTTCTTTCCTCCTTTTATTTACCGTGAAAGATTGGAATAGCTTTCCCGCGTCCGTGTCCCCATCCGATAACAATATGGGTGACTTCATGCTAAGAGTGAATAGGCCGATAATGAGCTGCAGTCAGGTAAACTTAAAAAACACTAGTGAATCCATATTTTGAAATATCGTAACGGTCCCAAAACCATATTCAATTAGGTCCATCGGAAGCGGTTGGTAACAGCAGAAGCCGCGCGTGACGCCGCATACAGCGGCGCGCTCATCGTCGTTCGGGTACCACGCTGAAGAATCGTGGAGGCGGCTTTTTGAAAGTATCATAGAAAAAAGGTAAAACGACCATGGACGCGTCGGTCCAAACACTGTGGGCGATTACGTTGCTGGTTGGTGTAATTTATATTTTTTAATCAGCAAAAATATTTTATGCTTCGGCTTGTACTTTATATAAAACAATTATTTTTACACAAGATCCAAAACTTCAATAATCCATACCTGATATAATAAAAATATCCATATCATATGCAAAGTTACAAAATATAACATAAAATTGAATTGTGTATTAGTTTTTTTCTCAGCTCCTATATTTCTTTTATGTCATGTATTTTTTGTGGCAATGAATGATTTTTTTATAATTCTTAACGGTGAAGCTTCAAAAGATGGTTGTAAAAAGTCATTTACAGGACAAGACGTAAGTAAGAGTATTTATCTACTCCCATGCTTTAAATCCTCTATAAAAATTCTGAAACAGTTAGCGTACTGCCAACATTAAAACATCCAATGACATAATAACCATAATATCATCCAAACGGATGGTATAATGTTATACTGGATTTCATTATAACACTCCTTTGCTTTTTTTTCGATCAATTCTGTGCAAAGGGTTTACTCAACAGACAGCCAAATTCTTACTGCTCGATATGTAGTACCTGTATGAATTTCAAAAAATAACATAGTCATTCACGTGCGTTTCCCTACCAGAACACCGTGCGCTGTAAAAAAAGTAGGTTATTCGAATCCTTGCCAATAATTTAATAATTTAATTTTTTTAATTTAATTTTAACAATTGCATTATACAAATGTTAATTACTACTACAATAAATAATTATTTCATTAATACTTAGTTTATTTGCATATATTCAATAATGGATGATATTAGGTTACTAAGACTGGCAGTTTTAATGTTAGCAGTAAACTGTTTTAGAAACTTGTATGCAACTGTTGTATAATGTGGGGTATTGAAACTCTCATGTGATACTATTATCACAAACACAACACGCATTCGTGTTTTAATACCCCTTATTATACAACAGTTGCATAAATAACTATAACAGATATGTATATTAAAGTCACTCGCATGAAAAGCAATCATTTTTGTGTAATCAGGTACTCTTCAAGAGCTAGTAACATGTTGATTGCATAATATAACTTCTTTGTCTTAAATCGAACCTTGCAACAATGATTTTAGGTCGTCGACATCAATCAATATAATATTACAATATCCATATACTGTGGAAATAATTGGTTCTGTGAACAGTGTAAGTGGGCACCACCTATGCACGTCTGCGACATCAAAGGCTTCGCCGTCACGTTGCCGGGCAAAATGAAAGCGGGGGACCCGCCTCTTACTATCATGTTATATGATGTTGTACTTTAAAATACCTCCTCCGATTAATTCTAATCTTTTGAAAACGGTCGCTGCAAGGAAATGGTGAATTTTTGAACGCTAATTGGTTTACCCTTTAGTTTCTGCACGGATAGTCAAGTATATTTTCCATTAGAGTGGACTAAGTTAATTTAATACAGTTAAGTACATAATTAAACACATAATATTTAGATAAAGAAGATGTATAGAAATGACAGGCTTTCATGAATCGCGTGTTTGTACATTTTCCGTGTATAGAATAATTAATTCCTCGATAGAATTAATCACGACAATATTACTACTTTCAACTTAACGAAGGGGGAGGATCTCGACGCACCATTTGACTACAAAGTGAACTTAATTTCCGCAATACGAATGTATAAATAATTATATTCCTTTATTAATGTTCAACTTCAATAAGCTGAAAGCGATGAAGCCCAGAGCTTCAAATGGACCAATAGAATTTCACTGGATGCAAACAATATTTTTTAAAACGGTTATACGTAAAGGTCGGCTTAGTGTTATATAAAAATACCTTTTAATTGATTGATTATTGATTTTGTTATTAGAGGCGGGTACTTTAATAAACTTTGGATTGTACCATTTTTTATTATAAAATTGGAAACAATGGTTAAAATAAAATAATGAAATAGTAGATGTTTACAGAAACTGATAAAAGAAATGATAGAATTAACGTTAAATTTCTTTCTGTTTTGGCGTCCATCGTTAGTGAGAACTCGACACTTGTGATCATTATATATATATATATATGCCCAAGAAGTAACTAATTAAATGTATGCAAATGATACCCTACAAAGAGTCAGACTGGAGCTATTACGAAGGAGATGTAAAATCGGAGAAATATTATCTCCTAAGGAATCCCAACTTCGCCATTTGCGCGCAAACTTCATTTGTTTCGCAAAATTCTAAGTCCCGGCTAAAAGTACCAGGCCATCAGAAATATTAAGGGGAATACACAAAAAAAACAATCATAAAAACCGGGAACAAGAGTTGTTGTCTCGAATATTGTTAATATATGTAGTGACATACCTCCCCGTTTTTATGAGCGCCCGGTATAACTTGAAGTACAGAAGGCGATATCGTTAAGTTTTATGAACACGCTGTTTATTTAAAATTATTACCTACTTTTTATAAGTAAACTGATAAGTAAACGTTTTCAGTTTTGCGGCTTGGAGGTAGGGAAAAACGTATAGCTTGTTAATACGGCGCCTCAATGTCACCAGACCTCATATTTAAGGAGGACTACAACAGTTAAATGAAAATAGTTCACCACGATGAACCAGTACGAATTGTTTCATGACTCCTAACTACGTAATTTTTGAAGTTTCTATACCAACGTAACGTGCCGTCCGCAACAGGAGCTCGACAAATTGTAAGTAGGAAGTGATAAAAGTAATGTTATAAACGAAAGTGAGAAACTTACTCTTTAATTGTTAGTTATTGGTTCGAAACTGAAGAGATGTATTCATCATTTAATCCACTCAGCGATAAATCACTTTTTCGAAACGTTGGTAAAAGCAAAAAAAATTGGTGCATGAGCACAAATATAATATACATCATATAATACCTTTAGAATACGCAAATAGATTACACAGAACCAAGAAAATATTAAACTTATGGTACAACAAGCAGTCATATCATTTACTAGCAAACTCTTTCAAACAACCTACAAAGTTATCAAAACGTGAACTTTAAAGTACAGAAGAAAGGGGTACAATTATCAAACATACATCTCAGCAGCAACTAAGGAAGCACAAAGGCGGAAAATAGGATAATTATTAAATACCGAATTAATTAAAATATTTTGCATTTTAATGTAAATAAATCGATTGGTCAGTGCGATAGATAGACAGGGTCATTAATGTATATCTGTTATCTGGTGCCGAAAAACGAGCAAACGGCCCGGCTGCAAGAGTTCTTACCAATAAACATCTGATAACATACTGAACGTGCAAGTCATGTTGCTCGAAGAAATAAAAAAAAAACTGTTTTTATACATTTAAGAGTAACTACTTACATATTATTAGTGATTTGTTTACCATCTTTAACGAGAAATATGAAGGTACAAGCAATTAATGAGGTGTATTGCCCGAAGCGGAATGAGATATCAAGTTATGAATATTTCGTATTAAGCGAAATCCCGGACAGCGAAATAAAGACTTCCTAAACGAAGTTAAATGGTTTAGTAAAAGTTCTATACCACGGTATGGCCATAGAACTATCGAGAAAAAAAAATTTCAACCGCTTTTTTATTTATTTATTAACTATTGATGAAGACAGGAAAACAGGAAAATAAACAGGAAATAAAACAGGAAAAATTATTATATTAAATATTACAATTTTGGGGTGTAAGGGGCTCAATCTCATCTTAGAGCCCAAGTCAGCCTCACCGCAAGCGGTACACCCTGCTGGTTAACGGACGAAGCCCTGACGTCCGGTTCCTTTTTAGAAGGTATCTAGGTCCCGGATACCACCTTTTTTTTGTTCTGGCGGGAAAAAAATTTACCTAACCGCACACCCCGTCGTCCGGGGAGACAATGGGGTAGTGAGGGGCCCTCATCCACTAAAATAACCCGCCGTGCTTTCTCACCCGCCCTTACAAGGCGCGGTACGCGGTAGGCAGTAAGATGTCGAAACAAAGACCTCTATAACAAAATTTCATAAGCACTTCCGCGCTTCTCAAGACACATTACACAATCGTTCCTAAATTTTTAGTTGAAACACACACAGCACACTTGGTCAGTAGTCAGAACACTCCAACTCCTAGGTTTAATCAATCTAAGTTGACAAAATTTGGATTCACTTTCCCACCCGCTAATTGCGCGACTCCAAGCAGCTAATACCCTACGGTTCGCCCCGGGATAATATGATTATTAGTTTATGAGTTGGGCGCGTGACGCACCGACGGACAGCTCCTGTTACACGGTTTATTGGAAATTTTCCACCAAATAAACTCATCTCCTTTGTATATAATATTCCATCGGAATACTTCTTGATCTTATCAAGAAGTTGGGTCTAGAATTCATTAATCGTTATTTTCAGAGGAAATGTTGCATACAAAACAAAGTTAGTTATTAATACGCTCAGCCGAAGTTTATGTAATTAATTAGAGAAAAATTGTTGACTCGATCCCGCGTTAGATCGAACCTTAATTGGTATTGAGTGACTGAACAAGTTCAGTGTTCAATTCTTGGTAAGGTAAATATTTGTCATGTTATATTATGTTACAGATCGTATACATTATTGTTCCCTAGTCCTTGCCGATTGTAATTTCAGGATTGCGTGTATCAATTCCAAATTGTTTGAGTATACAGGTGACTGGCAATATGTCGGCAGTCCGTCAGAGGGATGTAGGGGAGGTCATATGCAACTAAATTACTTTTATGACCCCTATCCAAATGTGGACCGTTGTTGAGTAGTTCAATATTTTAAGTTTTTTTCAAGTATGTGAAGAATAACCGACCAAGGAGCGTTCATTACTACACACACGTATCACTAGCGATCTCCCAACCACCTTCTGGACGCACTCCCAGCCGATGGTAAGTGATGATGAACTCTAAGATGTTGAACGGACCAACTTCTAAAAGCCTATTCGCACTCTTTCTTAACACACTCCTCTGACATCGTAACTAGCCGGGAATCCCGACATGTTATTTTTAAGTTAATCGATCAGTTGCGATACAGTTGGAATAATTATGATATTTTCAAATAATATAATGTAATCAAATATTATTTCTTGCTTCACAAAAAGTAAAGTACTCGTTTAGCTTCGAGAAAACAAACCCAAAAAATTGTTGCTCGTTTTATATCAGGCGTTTTTTTTTTTTTTACACAATACGTATCCTTTACCTTTACTTACCTTTCACGGTTATCTATGATTAAGAACCTTACGAAGATTCATGCAGTATTTTGAGATTATCGCTTTCAAACAGACTTTTTTGTAATATACAGTAATTTTTGTACTATTGAATTCTTATTGTGATTTGAACAGAAGCAAAACTTGTCTGTAGAAATGTTTTATGTTACGTGATTTGTAAAGAATATTGGCAACCGTTAAATTTATACTATAAAAGAGAGGAAAAATTTCGTCACTTCGTGTACACACGGAAGGTAATCTAGGTCCAGAACTACAGCATATATCTGAAAAATTGTTTTACCATTTTAAAGTTACATTAATCCAGATGGACATAGGATATAATATATTATATATCATGTAAATGTTATACATTTTTCAACCCGAACGAAATCGGGGCAGGTCATTACTTAGTTACGAAATTGGACTGACATTGCTTAGGTGTACCTATTTTTCTTACTTTCTTCTCATTTCCTGGCCGACAACGCATCTGTGATAACTTTGGTCTTGCTGATGTCCATGGGCGAAGGTGACCACTTACCATCAGGTGGTTCGTCTGCTCGTTTGTCGGCTGTTAACATAGGAAAAGGAAACTTCGTAAAGTCGACAGTTCGAACTGAAATTCAGTAATCTAGCGTTAGTTTTCGCTGATTAAAATTTTCTTCGAAAACAAATAATAATAACATATTTATTATTTATATTACGCATAAAATAACTGTAAAATTTTAAAAGTACATCCATAATACTAACCCAGCGGCCTGGGACATTCGAAACTGAACATAAACATATTTAAATACGTCACTCAGTCGTGGATGAAGGAAGGACAGCGACGACAGAATATTATTGTCTCGCTCGGTAGTGATGGCGTAATTAATACAGCCATTATCTATCACGGCTTCCAGTCGATTTGCTGAATTCATCAGACAGCGATCACTGTAGGTGTCGCCAGATAATATGGAAGACTAATTTGCTTGGCACTGATGATGGTGACGAAACATACATATAAGTCGGTATAGTCCAGTGGTTTAAGTGTTGGTGGCCGACGCGCGGGGGCCAGCGTTTGTATCTTGTACAATGCAAATGTGAAGAGAACCAAACTAAGAGAAGCTGCATATCTATGAGATCTCCATAACGCTCTCGAAGGTATGTCTACTGCCAACCTGCGCTTAGTCGGTGTGGTGGACGATCGACTTTATCCATCCTATCATCGGAGTGAACCGTGCCCAGCAGTGGGAGAGTTACGGGAGGTGATGATAAGGAATAAATATCTAGTTATAATCCTTACAATATGATAAGCTATGTTAAATTGAGACATTGATAGACAATACTGTTGTGATCATACATTTTTATACCATACAGTTGATAATTTTATTTACGTCAAACTGCCTGGGGCCATCTTATCGTAGTGTAGGGGGTTTGAGCGTGTTTCATGACTGTTTAAATGAAGTTGATTATCGATTCGAATTGATTTATCGTTTATCTTATTCAGACAATAATGTAAACTATATTTTGAATACGGACGGATACAAGCCAACGATATCATCGCCGATCTCTGATTTCGGATACGATTTAGGAATATTCGGTTCATTCCCACTAGTGCTGCAAAATCAAACATCATTGTCGTATTAATAAATAATATAAAATCAGTCAAGTCGGAATATAATTCACGTAGCATAGAAATTCATAGCTTCTGTATCTATGAATATTTTCCGATTCCTGTAGCTTTTCCAAATATATATATAATTGAAGTTTTTCCTTCATTTATTACGGGCCTTTTCATTTGATACTTCACATGATACATATGACGATATTTTTTCTGCCTATTTACCAGCAAAAAATAAAACCTACCTCCACATAATTTTATTTACGCTGTACCTACTCCCTTTCAACTCTTTCGTCCCACGAATGATCCAACAAGGAGAGAAACGTGTGTTATGTGTATGTGAGTTTTTAGAGTTAATATTATTGTATACCAAAACCGAATCCTAAATCGGAAGGTGTAAGTCGTATCTTCGTCCGATACCTTTAAAAGCGTCCAAAAACCTTCAACAGAAGTAACGCGGTATCGATAAATCAGTATCAGATTCCAAATGAGACATACAAGGTTGGCGTCGCGTCTGCTACCCCAGCGCCGCGAGCGACGTACCGCCACAATTGACGGCGCGCGCCATCATCCATCACGCGGCTTCCACTCGATTTACTAACTTAATCCGATGACACAGCAATATGGTGGAGATCTTTTAGTTGAACATTACAATGTCAGTCATTTTGTTCGTCATGCAGTATTATTTTAGGATGTAGAGCCAAACGACCTTCAAGCCGTGCTATACCCTTTTCCCTTGTAACGGGTTCAGGACCTTTCGATTAAATTTATTTTTATGTAAATAGCTGGTGAACGCTCAAAATCGCCCGTAAACATGAACACTTAATAAACTTTAAGCTACTCCGTGCTATCCCAACAGCACTTTAAACATTGGTAAAGCTTTTTAAGCTCCTCGACTACGACAAGTGTCTCGTGGTTCGTGGAAATATGGGTTGAAGCCAATAGTATATCGAAGTATAACGTAATAGTAAACGCATTAAGAATGGACTGACACAATGAAAATACACGAAGTACCTAAAGAACGCTCCGTCTCTTCGTAGACAGCATCTGTGATCAACTTGTATAGGACCACAGATCTATTTGAAATTTATTACAAATGTTACAGCAGCTGTTTTGAGGCTATTGGGCTGGGCTGCATACTACATCTATATTAATAAAAATATCTAGAAAATAATAGTCAAAATATCACTCTGATTCGAAAGCAGACACTTACGAATAACTGGCCTGTTCATATTAATTGTTATTTATTGGTATCCTACTAATTTTATCTCTTTTTGAACTGTAGCAATTTCTAATTACAATACCGATTAACGGTTAAATTGTACCAATATGTAGCTGGTTGTTCATTCACTGCATAATTAAACCATGTGATGACTGATCTGATGACTGATTATTGTGTAGGAGTACCTGCTTTTATGTAAGTAGTATATCACAGATTTCAACTGGCTTTTAATAATGTATTCATGCACAGATCAGCAACGGAGAATATGGTACGTCAAGTCAAATTGACATTTGAGAACTTAAAATTCAAAATTCGAATTTATTGGCTCAACTAAAATTTTGTTGGTTGTTTTGATTAAAATTATTTAGTTCAGTAGTTTTAGTCAAGTTTACAAAGCAGCAGTTACGAACCTCGGATTCTTACCATCGCCTGATGGTCTAACTACAAACTACAACGCTGGGTCATTCCAGAACCTGGCCAAAAATTAACAACATGAAAAATATTTTAAAATTTTGTAATAATTTTCCATAAATATTCATAATACACCAGATCGTCACTCACCGACGGGCGACCCTATGTATATCCTATATTTCATCAGGAAAATAATATGGATAATCGTTATATAAATAAAGCCGTGTCGTACGAGTATTAAACAGAATTCGTCGGTTATTTAAAACACAATTAACAATCAGGAGCTGACAAGCCGACGCATGCAAATGGGGCGCAGTGGACCGCGCGCCGCGGGGCGGATGTTTGACGACGGAAAATAAATGTAAATAAAACACTCCGGGACTTTTATTAAAACTATTTTACCGAGCTTTCTATATACCTCCTTGATTAAAGATTATATAGTTAGTTGATACATAAATAGCAGTCGATATATAACTAAATATGAATCAAAATCCCTTGGTATTCGGCTCTATACCGTACTGAATGACTTGATAGTTTATTACTTGATGAAAATGTAGCTTACTCAGTTACGATCGTACTTCAAACACAATTAAATTCTGACTATGAATGTGACATTTGGAGGACACATGAACAACGACCATCATGATAAATATTGTTAAAACTATAATTATAATAAAACAGCAGCTCCTGAAATCACTTTTTTAATTCTAAGTACTTAATTTTATATCCTAAAATACCTCCTTTTTATAATTAATATATTTAAGTAATTTTAGATTCAAACTTTATTATTTTTTCTTCCTTTTCTTCTCTGACATTTAATAGCAATCTTTATTTTTTTCTTTTTTTAACCATATTTTCAATTACCTTTTTATAAATAGATAAACCTATTTTACATCAACAACAAGTTACTCATATACATTTTCGACCTAACTTCATTATACATTATTTTTTTTATTTATAAATACTAACAATATATTCAATCTATCTACACATATAATAAAATTCTAATTTATCGCTTTCTGTACGTGAAGGATAATTGAGAAAAACGATTACTAGGGGCCTTTATTAACGCAATACAACCCAATACAATAGTTGTTACAATTTGTGTCTGTTTGTATGTGATTTGTGCGCGCTAATCTCAGAAACTTCGTAATCGAAGCGACGACATTTACAAGTATAGTATAACAACAAGTAGGTTCTCTGAACAAAAATTCATTGATAGTATTCAGAATAAAACTGATTTCCAGCATCCCTTCTTACACGGAATAACAACATTAAAAACGGAATTCGGAATGATTAAGTTGAGAACATACCAAATGCGGTGTATCGTGTTTCTCAGCTTTATCTTCACGTTTTTTACGCGAACACAGTCAGCTCGTATGTCACGCGGACGTGTCCCGACTGTCGGATCGACAGCTTTAAATACTTCTACGTTGGTCGTGTCTACGTTCAGGTGGATATATCTTATATAAATACTTTAGTGAGGGGAGTAATACCAGAGATGGATATTATTTGATATGTTGTATTGATATTGACAATGTTACAGATATTTGGTCTAGCTGGCAATAAGTATATTTGTAATTTAAGGACATAATTAGAAATACGATCCTCATGGATTATAATTACATCTGACGGCAAATAGTCGGTGTTTTATGAGATTCTTGGTAAAGCTTCGTTATGTGGATGACTTGAATATATCTTTGTTTGTGTGGAAAGAATCAGAATCTATAGTAATAAATAAAATTGGAGTGCCTGTTTGTAATATTAAAATAACCGCTTTCTACTATATGCATTGTAGTGTTATAAGTAAAAGGTCTAGAGAAATGTAGAAGATTGAATGTATTCAAGAATTCCTGGCGGTTACAATAAATATAGTACAGGAGTTACAAGATTATGAAGGTAAAAAGGTCACTTGTAAGTAGGAAGCTAGGCCCGTCGCTTCTCTGGCGTGTAGCGCGCAGAGACTTTGCAGACAGGAGCGTGCGTTTAGGGCGCATGAGACGATCGGAGTCCCCGGCGTTCAGCGCACGGAGACCTCGGCGACTGGAGCGTGCCTTAATACGCACGAGACGTGTAAACTATCCGGTGTTCAGCACACGAAGACCGCCTTGACAAGGCGTGCGTTAGGGCGCACGAAATAAATAGATCCTGGAGTCGGAGAGTAACAGAAGATTTCCGGCTAGAAGCGCGAGACTGTTTCGCATCGTAATTGAAGTGCTGTGACTCCACCCGCGAGACTGTTCCGATAAAGATTTTCAGCATGAGACTCCTTCAAGATTCCAGTGTTGTGACCTACATGCGAGAGACTGTCAGTGTCGAGATCCGAGAGTTGCGACCCACACGCGAGAGACTGTCCAATCTCGTCATAGCTCGCTATCTCTCAAATTTTCTCAAATGATTCTCTTCTTGTGTTCTATTTACGAATTTAAAATTATTATTTAGCCTAATAAATTACATTACCAAAAAGGATAAAAATTATACAAATTAAAAATAAAAGTTATCACGATGACAATAATTTAGAACATTTGTCAAACATTTGACAACAATAACAAAACATGAAACCTAATAAAATATAGAAAGTAATTACAGAATAAATGGATAAAAGATACAGGAAATTATTAAAGAAGTTAACAAAATGAGTATTATAAGAGTTACCAATTATGTGAGTACTAAATTACTACATATACAGCATATGAATGTATATATGGTACATATACCAAAATAACATTTTTTACAATTTTTGTCTGTCTGTCTGTTTGTTCCGGCTAATCTCTGAAACGACTGGCCCGATTTTGACGAGACTTTCACTGGCAGGTAGCTGATGTGATAAGCAGTATCTTAGTCTACTTTTATTTCTACTAAATAACTTTTTTGTTGAATTCCACGCGGACGAAATCGCGGGCACTGCTAGTACCAAATAAAACCGTAGAATCCAAACAGGTATTTCTCGATTCGAAAGTTTCAATGGTTATCTGTTAATTACTGATATTAAAGATATCTTTAATTAGGTATTTTCATGTGGTAGTGTGAAACTTCCAAAGAGCAACATCAGCCATCTTGTCTTATTTACAGTTTGGTCAGTGTGTGTTTCCAGTGATCGCTTACGATTGACGATTTAAGTTTTACAGTCGGCTTCGTCCGAAGGCTCTAAATCATTAAGTAATACAAAGATATATGTGGTCTAATCCAGGTGATTTCACTTTCAGACAAGATTATTATTACACAAGTTATCAGTACTGATATTACTGATATCAACAGGAGCTAAAAATCATAATTAATTACGCCTTACTTAAAAGAACACAGATTATTTGCTAATTCTGAATTGAAGAACTGATGGAAACGAAAAGAAACAATTCGATTCAGGAGGTACTATGACATATGTATATGTAAGGCACTGCTTAGTTTACTTAGCTTGTACTGATCTACTGCCGCCTTTCTGAACGACAAATTCCAATACGTATTAGAATACTCTGTTACCAGTGTAAATGGAAACATTGAGTTGTTTTTTGCTATGTTCACGGCATTATGGTTGTACTGAGATCATGTTATATTTTATATTGGCTTACAGCTCCTGGACAATGCCTTATTTACCCGCCGGTTGGTGTATAGGGCACCCTTCACGTCCGGCCTCGTGACGCCCATCGCTTAAGACGATAAATTTTAATTAAGGCCACAAAGTACACTATATTTTAAATACGGTAATATTCTGTTCCCTTACTGAGTTCTTTACTTCGCATGCGAGTTCCACTATGGTAAATATAAATTTTAATATTTGAACTTGATTTCAGATTTCGAAATCATTATATTCAATCAAATTAATTCAACTCTCAAGAACAAAATAACCATTAGACTAATTTCGAAATAATATAAAGTTGTAATCCTCGACTCGAGTGAAATTGTATAATCTCTGCCTTATCAACTTAAATTCCAGCTCTTCGTGTAATTCCACGAATTTTACACCTAAAATCCAGTAGCACGGCACCGGTGGTGATTTCACGGTTCGAGTGACCTAACTGCATCCAGAAACGAATAATATTCCAATTTTATGACACTGGTGATTTCCGCTGCTATCATGTAGAATTACGGCAAATATTCCAGCTAGAAAAACAAGCCGTAAATATCTATTCCAGCTTGAGAAACAAGCCGTCAATATAAATAAATATCGATGTACTCTTTCTTTTGCAATATTTCAGTTTACAAAATATATAGACGACACGATATATAGAATAACATAACGACAGCGCCACTCTGATCTACCGTATGGCAAAAGGATATATATATGAGTAACAGCTTAATCGATCAAATCGTTTAAAATTTACAGTTTAGTTTTTACAAGGATTTCCCTTAACTATCCGAATAATGAGGACGTAACGAACAGGTTACACCCGAGTAAAACGATGTCATCATCTAGTGGCACCAGTTTGCGCCGGCAGGAACTCGAGAATATTCGTTCAAATTCAAATTCATTTAATCATGTAGGTATTCTGTAAATACACTAATGCACGTCATTGTTTGCTTCTACTACTGTTTCGATTAGGTGCTTTAACATTGAGAGGAAGAAACGGCGAAAAAAAACTTCTCAGCACATCTTTAAAAACAACACATGATAATTACAAAAGTTTAAACCTGTGCGGAACTGGTTTCGACACTATTATTTCCAGGCGTCCTTGTCATTAATATATTCATCTATAGTATCTATATATCCTTTGCCTATAAGCTGTATTTTAACGCGTCGCTTAAAAGTTCCAATGGGCATCTCGCGTATCAACTTAGGAGCCTTATTGTAAACACGAACTCCAAGCCCCATAAGGAACGCTGAACCTTTTCAAAACGACTTTCGGCTAGGCCCACCGTTAACTAAGCTACAGCTGATCCGTTATACTGAATGTGTCGATTAATATACAACACGATAAAAACAACTGTAGCAGTACCATTGTATTATTAGGCCTACTATAACGAATGCTTAGTGAGCTTTCGTACGTATTGGACCTTGCCCAGTTCACAAACAATTAAAAGTTGTCATGAAGCGGTTCTAATTTTTTTATTTATTAGTTCACCTGCTACCAACCTAACGGTTATACATATATGGAGCTTAATGTTACATGTTTTACAAAACTTTCGGCGTTCTTTCGCCACAGATTACCACCCGAGTTAACGACTCAACGACAACGAGGTCTTCGACACGGCTCAACTTCAGCTCACCGAGGCTACGACGACAACGTAGTTTATTAAGCGAAGAGGACATATGTAGTGAAATATAATCCCAAGACGACCTGCCGACCTGACCGCCGGCCACGTCTCGCTACACAGTACAATTGGACGTAGTTTCTTATAAACACTCCAACCCACAATGACAGACTTTTGTCGTAAGACTGGCGTCACGTATACATTACATATGTTAAGCTTTATCTAAATTTATGGTCTGTGAGCGGCATGTACTCACAGATACGAGAGTTTTTATCTCAGTTAGCTGTTAGATACGACCCAGCTGTGAATGACAAACATTGCGTACTTTTTTTTTTTTTTTGAGGGCTAACATTTATTCCCAATTCTTTAATAGCGAATATTTAAAAAATGAAAATGAAAAATGAAAATGAAAAAATGAAAAATGAAAATGAAAAAAAATATTTATTTGTAGTGTAAATGCCTAAATACAACATGAAATGTCCGTGCTGCAGCGTACATTTACATTTCTACGAAGGGCCCGGCCTCAGCTTAAGCCGCGCGTGAGCACAGCGCTGATATTTCAGTCTCGGGTCTCGGCCCTGCCTTCCGTGACGAAGCCCGGTCAGTCGTTTTAGGTTAAATTGTTTTTCTTAATAAAATTAAATTACTCCTAATTTACTAACTGTCAAGTATTCGGAATAAGTAGGTACATGAATAAAACGTTTGTTTAGTTAATGAGAGTAAAAAGTAAGAAAAAAGAAATGAATTAAATGGACATATTGGACGCGACACGTATTTTACCTACAGACAGGCCACAGAGCTAATGGGTTTACATATATTCGCCGCCATACCTGCCGGTCAGAAACACAGTGGTAAGTAGTTCAAATACAGTATTATAATTTATAATATTTACTAGGTTTAACAAAATTTATAACAAATCAATAACATAATTATATTAAAAAAAAAATTCTACAAAGCATTTCAATTATTAATAAATAACGTCTAGAGACTTGCTTTTTGCTCTTCAAGAAGCAATAATTTATACCTAGATCTGAATGTGTTTATTGTTTCCAGACTGCGACGAGGAGATGGCAGATTATTCCATATCTTCGTGGCACTGTACTTGAAACTGGTTCTGAAATTTTTATGGTAATAAATAACAATTGTCTACAATAGAAAAAGTTGCATTTTAATTTAGGACATAAACTCTCTAAAATCCTAAGCTAACATACCCGTTTTCTTTGTTGGTATTCAACTTTTTTGTTTTACTCGTGAAGTGTCTTAGTGGTTTGTTTAGATTATTATATTTGCCGGCATTGCGGGGGCCGCACGCCGTGTAGGATGCCTCCGATTGATTGACAACTTGTCCCCACCCGCTCAACAGCGGGGGTTTTCAATACCAGGGGGCCGTCGACCCCCTTGAGTATAACGCTCGAGCATAAAGGTTTTCCTCGAGTCCCGAACTCCCCACACCTTGGCCGGCGCCGGGCGGAGGCCACGCGCTATAGGATGTCTCTGATAGATAGAAAACGGGTCATTCCATCGACGGCAGTTGCCCGGTGCACACGTTGTGTCGTGATAATATTGAAAGTCTTATTTAAATTCAGGCATATCGTTTGAACTTACGTCTGCCGTAAGAGAGGCGAAATTAAATCTAAGCACAATTATTTTCAAATTAAGTGCGATTTACAAATTGTTTATTACTTGCTTCGCTGCTAGCCTGGGAGTTCTCCATACATACATACAGAAAAATATATATTTTTTTAATTCCCATAATTATTTATTGACAGATATTTTAACATATATACCCACGTACATACGGTAATTTTCCTTTAATTGCTATACAGAATTAACTAATAATAGATAGCCTAAGACCGGATCAAGTCCGCTCCGGCGAACAGCCGCTTTAATGGGATTGGTGAGGACGTAACAGAACGTATTAGCTATTCAAATTAATGAAACGCAACAAACATCCTTTGGTTGTGTTGCACACTGCTAACACACCCTCGTTATACAAGGATACATACATATGCAACCTTTCTTCCCTCCATCCTACTATCGATGCACATACTTATATGCACAACCTTATGAAAAATGATATAAGAGTATATGTTACCGACTCGTCTCTTAAAAATCAGTCTTATCCGTTGTACCTCCTGTAACTTAGCTGAAAATTTGTAACAATATTAATGATTTGGGACATATTTTCTTGTTGATTTTTTTTGTTTCACAACTTCGAAATAATTTTTACGTTGTTTTAATTTCGACACAATGAGTCCCATTCGACGCGCACTGTGCGTGGTGCGACAAACTTGGCTATTTAAATTCTTCGCTTCTTATAAGAATAAGATTAAATCTTTTGATAAAAGTATATATAAAGTTACGAGGCCTAAATATTGTAAGCCTATCGGGCGATGTAAACATGTTTCCCAGGATGATTTATGAAGATCATGATATCCGGAAATTTAAGCGTGGCTCAGCGTGTACACATCTATACATGCCTCAATAAATTCGTTTAGGTGTTTGTCTGTTGTAATTTATTCAAGAGTATACATTGGTGTTCATAATCTACGCAAAACAAGATAAGGGTCACCTGAATTCATCGATTTATTAAATATTTCGAACCGATTACATGGATAATTGTCACACCGTTACTACTGTGGCGGGGAAAACCCTTGACGGTTGATACTTAACAGACACTAATAATAAGGCGGTCAATTTTCCGTCATCGGTTCATAGGTACTTTTTAGGTTCTTAGATAATGTCTTCACCAATTATATCCCGACATTCTTGGATCGTAGGATCGTAAATCCAATCTAAGATCGTAATCTTAGTAAAAAATATAACATAAAGCTCTTCTTTTTTATCGTATAAAAATCAGGGATGTTATGGAGCTCCGTAACCGTACCGAAGCTATCGCATATTCGAAATAGAAATATATCCGTAACCGTAACCGAAACCGCTAAAATATTATTCATATATCCGTATCCATATCCAAATCCGAAATTTAATATCCTTAACATTCCTAATAAAAGTGTATCAGCCTACCAATGATCGCCTAAAAATATTATTCCATATCAGGGGCGTATAAAAGTTGACTGCAACTGAGGTAGCTCCTATATTGGTCAAACAAAATGGGCCATCTGATTGAAGCCAGTTTAAATCATTGGATCGACTTGCACAGTTTAATAAGAGAGGCCATTGAGATCAAAAAACATTCCAAAAATTTTCATAGAGGTCATCGATTTAAATTAGCTTCAGCGTGGAATCCAATAGTTGGTATACATCAGGTAAAAACAGTGTCAAAACAAAGTTCAGTTAGTGAAAATGTCATCAGTGTCGTTTGTCCTGATACGATACCTGATATCAAGCCGATAATAGGACGCCGGTCCCGTGGCGACTGATAGAGAGGTTAATGGTTTACCCGTTTCAGAAAATTTGGAAATTCTTTTTCCAATTTTTTTTTTTATTGAGGCGGCCTAGAATACTCCCCCCGATCCCATGCTAGTAGAAAAGGGTGTCGTAAAAGGCGATAGAAGCCAGCCTGCTTGGTGGTAGGGCTTCGCGTAAGGATTATATTATCAGTATTATTATTAAGTCATTAATATTATTAGTGGTATTCTTATCTTTCCGTGAAGTTCGCCTGGCTAGCTACCACCCTCCTGCTTGAGTCGGCCGCCAAACGACTCGTCGTGTTCCGGCTGGGGGCTTGAGAGCCAGTACCTTATTTCTAACTTTCTTCTAATTTCCTGGCCGACAACGCATCAGTGATACCTTTGGTCTTGTTGATGTCCATGGGCGACGGTGACCACTTACCATCAGGTGGCTCGTCCGCTCGTTTGTCGGCTAGTAACATAAAAGAAAAACCTGAATGTGTCTATCGTCCCGTAACGACCGCTACGTAATAGCAAACGGGACCAACGATTTAACGTACCTATAGAAAAAAATTAAGCGCTTAACAGAATTTAGCGATAGCGGCCAACCATCCAAGCAGGCACTCGCTAAAGTTGCTTAACTCGGTCGATCAATTACGATTGACGCAAGCGGATTATGAACACTTCTATGCACCTAGTCGTCTACGGTTTAATCTCTCTCTACAATCTACGTTTATCTTCGTGATGTTCGCGTTTCAGCGTTCAATTTGTAAAGGCATATTGAATAGGCCAATTGAATTCGAAGATTAATGAAATCTTTAATTAACAATCGATGCATATATACTAGTAAGTAAGTGAAGTTAGCATGTGTATTTCAAAAATCATTAGATGTCCAAAAATAAGTAAGTACATCAAGAGAATCTATACGATACTCGCTAATGTGTTTAAATAGAAAAATATGATTAAAAATATATTATTTTATGATTAAAAATTGTCGGTCAGCTCCTCCTGTGATTATAGGAGGTCGCTTTAAAAAAAAGTACTTTGTAATTTCTTTTTTAAAGTAACTCAAATACTACGCTACATATTATGGCATTTTTCTTGACTATGAATATGTGTTAAATTATATCCTTCAAGAGATGGATTTAATTACATTGTACTAGCCATTGCAATATACTTACGACACAAAAGGCCCACTTGCTTCTTTCATAGCAAAAAAACATTCTTTGCTCCGTCCTGGTATTGCTACGATATTTTCTTAGAAAAATATTACAGAGATCTTGTTAGGAACAAACTAGCGCGGGTCATCAATCAACCCACTTAATAAACTAGTGGCGAGATCGGTACCGCGACGGTTATTGAAAACCCTAAATGAGTTTCTCGGAACCGTATAAATCATTATTTTGCACCTGTATTATGAAAAACGGCTTTGTTAACAGATTTATGTACCGGGGGCAAGTCAATTAAGGTGTGAGCTCGTTATGTGTATTCATAATAAATTCTACTGTCTCGATATTGTCCTCTAGCAAATTTCATCACACATTGTCATCATCGTCGTCGCAATGCAAAAATGAGCCATCACGTCACATTAATCTAGTAAAATAGGAAGGAAAATGAAATTTTCTACACGGTCTTTAACTAGATTTACGAAACTATTCCTGAAACGCGTGTCATCGTATCGCCATCAGCCTTTTTAACCCATCACTCATACGTCATGCTCCTTTAAAATGTACTCGAGCCTCTATTCAGTTCCGTTCCGCAAGGAGACCGCACATTAATTACACTACAGTAATTTATTGTCGTGATTAAATAGTTAACATTGACGCATTACGGTTCACAATGTTAGATGTAATCTTAAGATAA
Organism: Megathymus violae; assembly: GCA_003671415.1. Lineage (NCBI taxonomy): Eukaryota > Metazoa > Arthropoda > Insecta > Lepidoptera > Hesperiidae > Megathymus > Megathymus violae. Next base: position 1,157,620 of record PDGT01000055.1, read on the forward strand.
CTGGCGGTTATTAATAACGAACGCTTAGACAAATCTCGATAAGTGACAACCACGAATCGAAGACATCGGGTGTAGAGTTTTGTGATGATGTTTTGCAATGGCAAATAATATTTCATTAATTTACACATACATAATGTTACAAGTGATAAAAGTGTGTGCAGAAGACTGAGCTTTCTCCGAACATAAGACCATCGTTTGTGGGCGTTGAGTACTTAACGCGTAATCAAATACTTGGAAAAATTTTATTTGTGTGATGTATTCCAGTGTAGGTTCATAGCAGTGTCCTAACTCAGGAGTTATATTAAATAAGTTCTGGTCCCCGGGGCGAGCGAATTCGGGTCTGATTTGCATTTTATTGAGTTCCGCAAGTATATGGCGTGTTGTTTAACAACTAAACATGAATGGAATGCTTAGCGTTTCTTTCCCATTACGAAATAGCTGGGGGCAGCCGTGAAGGTTCGCTTTTTACTTTAATTTATACAACAGTAGAAAGTTATTATAATACTTTGAAATATATAAATTACATATACTTACATTATATTACGTCGTGATAGTTGTTCAATCGAATAGTGGGCTGTATTAAATTTACCACCGGTCTGGTTACCAATCAGATATAACGGTAACGAGAGTCTGGAATCTACCTGTCTGGCACACAGCAAAGCCCACCTGTATCTGACGGTTTCTGGTCCTCTGCGCTCCGTTCTGCTGGTCGTCTTCAGGGAACTTATCACAATCAAAAACCGAACTTCGTCACAAATTGTACCGACTGATATAAGATGCGTGGCTGGCCAGAGCTCACGGATCACTAACTAGGGCAGCGCGTACGCTGCATTATTATCTTAGGCCGTGTGGTCGCCCAACACCCCACGGCTTACCGAAGCCTAACAGGAGTCCGGAACAATGGTTGTTTTCGTTATATCCACAATAAACGTTAAGCTTTGTCAGAAGCTCAAGTTCAGGTCTCTCGAAAGCTTTCAATATGCCTCTCCAGCTCTCCGTACTGAAACAGGAAATCGTTTAATACTATATATATTAATATCTATCAATTTACAGTAGACACATCGCTGGAGAATGATAGGTGCTCGAGTTTATAGTATCAAGGATAGAAATGATTTCCAGTTCCTTACAAACTTAAAAGCAGTAATTCCCGAGAACAATGTTTTAAAACTGTCTTTGCCAGGATTTCACGTTAACGAATGGCCTCGAAAATGATACAGCCGGGGATAAAGATTACAGAAGCGACGGGCTTACAGCGACAATTCGAAAGTCGCAAATTGTCGTTTATTTATTAGCTTTATTTACGGAACATTATAGACGCAGTCCCATCCGCCATTACTCAGTCCGGCTTAACTCGTTGAATTTTAACCGGGTTTTACTCTTTGAGTGCGTTTGCATCGACATGGTCAATCGCTCAAACTAATCGTGCTTAGTGTAGCTTAAGTTTAGGTCTGGGGTGTAACAGGCTCTTACAATCAGCACACCCTAAACAGCGGACAATCAAATTCTACATCAAATTCTTCCTACTAGAGTGGCCTCATAATACCAACGGTGGTCACGTAAGGTGTGCTCACCTGCTTGGGTAACTACCATATTCCTAGGACCAACCGTGAAAAGGATCTTACTTCTTTCGGGCGCAGTGACAACGATCAACACGTTTAGCATTTCCAGTTTCTTTCTGTCAGGCAACGCGTCAGGTGTGAACTAATATTGAGATCGCATATAAAGTGAGACCCTATTCTGTTAGCTTTTAGAATCTTAAAATCGAATAGTGCGTACTCAATTTAGAGACGGGTTTTCCTAAAACCTCAAATGATTACAGTTTAGAAACCACATGAAGTCCTTCGTACCTCAAGTCATTGCGGTCTGGCTTACGGCAGCTTGTATCCATAAATAACTAGCTGATACTTTTCCGAGTATGTAAAAACGACTGGAGTGGCCAAGGAAGCATATAAAATGTTTATATTGTAGGTCTCTGCATGTAACACAACAATCGAAGTGATTCTATCCAAATAGTACCTAAATCCTGTAAAATAATAATCACGAGAGTCTCTTCAGTGCATTGTCCTATTACCTCTCTAAAATATTATATTTTGTTAGAACAGTGTAAACGGAGCTCCAAGACGGGATTCCAGTGTCGCATTTGCAATTTGGATAAATGGCGGCGTGAGGCGGCTGAGCGCGCCATCTAGCCGTGTGGCGAGGAGCAAACGATCACTTTATACAAACACTGTCATATTAATTTTTATTGATCTAGTTTACTAATAACAATAGATATTCACCCATTATTGCCTGTCGTGAGGCTCTGGTCTCTCTGCCGTTACCGATCAAAACAGAGATCATAAACTGTAAGATAACTGAGCGTTATTCTGTAATCTCACAGATCAAACACGCAGGTGATTGTACGGCTAGATAAGTTAGATTATTATAATTTATTTACGTTGAATTTACCGTCATACAATTGTTATCTATGTAACAGCGAGATATAATAATTAATAAGTGGTTATTTATAATAGCGCATGCACTACGCTGTGCGTACGTCATTGCTAAACAAATTCACCGTTATATTAAGACGTAGAGTATGTATTATACGTATATACTTAATATTATACAGGGTGAAAGAGCGTAGACAAAAAAACCTCACGAACCATCATTCTTAACACTACTTTCTTACTTTTTTATATTATAGTATTAAATTAATTTAAATAGTTCCTTCCGCAGTGAATTATTACATTTATCGTATAAATACATTATGAAATGCTGTTACATAAAAATGTAAGTTCATTTTAAAAGAAAGTGTATTAAAAAAAATTGAAACTAATGTATAGTTACCCCTGCAGTGAACTATGTAGTAAGTTACAGCCACGTCACTGAATACAATGTATCTAACTGTGATGCCATGTATGTATGGTTACATCTTCTGGCAATCGACACCGACTCTCGTATGCGTTTAACGATAATCTTTGTTCCATCCAGACGTAAGATATTTTTCGTCCAATATCCGGACGAGGCGACAGTGGCCTCACGTGCCGAGCGAGTTAAAGCGATTCCGATGGGTCGAACTTCGACTGGATGTGGTAAAATGTTCGCGAAATGAATTTATCCTGTAAAGTATCCAATCCTTGCCAAACATTTTTCTCTGTCCACGACGAAATTGAATGATTAGGTCTGTATTGTGTAAATTGATTGTGGAATTCTATTCATCTAATATTGTTAGAAATAAAAGAAAATTCATAAAAAGATGCTGCTTATTTCCTTTTCAAATCTCTTCCGTGAATGGTGTCGTTTTTGGAAAATTGTGACGCAAAGTGTGTCGGTGTTCCCGCCTACTTATGACGTGGAGTCTTTGTGAAAAGAGTAATAAGGCTTTTATAAGTTAATACGTTCAACATCTTAGACTTCATCCCCGCTTACCATCAGGTGGGATTGTCGTCAAGCATTAACTTATTTTATGTAAAAAACAAAAAATATCAGACAATGTGAGATACGTGTAGGTAGTTTAGGAAAATCGATACACTAATGTAGGTAACCTTGTTCATTGGTCTTTGAAAAATGTATTTCATTCATTTCAATCAATTCTCTTTCCAGGCAACATGTCACGCGACCACCAGATAAAACTGACCAGGGAACTCAGTGCCCCGAATCATTTAAAAAGCAATCGGAAAAGTTCAGCAAAACAAAACGGAGTGGCAATCGGCAAAATTTGTGTTCCTGATGTTACGTGTACGTGACGTGCAGCGTGAACGGTGATCCAAGAAAACTGTTGTGATAGTAAATTCATCAAATTACGTAAAACAAACGGTGCCACGAATTTACAAAATTTTAACTAGAAGCTCCTCCGTGTACTAGAACGCACTTAATCGATGAGACCGTCTGCGGTCTAATCTCCAGCAGCCTAATAAACGTAGACAATACTCCTGGATCGTACTCTGCTTATTTTCCTGGTGTTCATAACGACCTGGCTATCTGTGCGTCCATTACCATTTCCCATGTACGATTATATAGCTCAAAGTTGATAAAGCAACGATCATCTTATATAATTAAAACAGATTGCTACTGTTCATAATAAAAAAAAAATATCGTTAACAATGCCATTATGTCCGTACATTCCCAAGTATACTGTCAACGACACCGAAGTATTGGGATGAAGCATTTACATTTCTGTCCGTCACGACCATTCAGAATCCTCATAATCCAATTTCATTGGACGAGCGCGACACGCGAGCATCTGGCCGGACGATAAGGAAGTCAAATTGAAAATGTTTAAGAGTTTAAAGTACTTCGCTTTATGTTCCATTTGCACCGATTGCGGCACTTCTGTTAGTAAAATGCAATATCGATAATCAATATTTTTATTCAAAACGTCGAAGTTATTCTAAAAAACGAATGTAATTTTGATTTAATTATTATGTCCATTTTATAAAGTGATTAAAGTGAGTTTTTATATCATATATAAGAGCCTGTTGTCAAATTTACCTATTTAATAAAAAAAACATTATTTTTTCATACAATTACTAATGTCAATATCGAGTTACATATTGTGTTATTGTTTATCTAAAAAGGTAAATGTCCCGACAAACTTTTATATCGGAAGAAATCCAGTAGTGTGATAAATGAAACTTTTAATAAGCTTCATTGTTTTCCTTCTATATTCTAGAGCATTTAAATTGAAGTTGGTGTTCAAAATAGTTTTTTAATATTAATTAGTTGATTTTGAATCCACCTCCTGCAGCGGGGACGTCTCCTTCTTCGAGTCGACACATCCGACAGGCTAACCTAAAGATGCACTGTGGACTTTTATGGAAGGAAAAACACATCATCGATAACAATATTTATTTCCACGCGATACACTTAATATCTGTACAATAACAATATTGACGCACACGTCCAAGGGCGAAGCGACCACACATTTGTTCAATGGATACCGGGTACCGGGTACCGAGCACCAGGCCAATGTAGTCTGGCGCGGCACAAGCAGACACGTCCGGAGCCTACGCAGGTCCGTCACCGACCTGCCGAACTGCAGCACCGCGGGCGCACGCGTGCGGCGCGGCCCGTCGCACACTGGATAATATCGATCAATCGGACGCATCCTCCGCCGGCCGAGGTGCGATGGAGTTCGGGACTCGAGATAACCCTCTATGCCCGGGCGTTACACTCGAGGTGATCAACGACCCCCTGGTGATGTCAGCCCCCGCTGCTAACCGGGGGGGCTTGGGGCGGTGATAATATAGTGGAAATTGTCAACAATTTAATTGAATTCCCACACGTAACGTGACCCCACGGTCTCGGTATGGTTTATATGACATACAATTCGTTCATCGTTAATTTTACGACCAGGACAGTTCAGTTCAGTTCACACACACGCAGACACATAGCGCATGTAACGTAGCCGACTACTATCCCGCCCGCCCGGATACGAGTCCCGAGTTCGATTGCCTGCCAGGATGGATGTTCATGTGGCTGTTTGTTTTCGGATTTCGAGATGCGTCACCCGCGTCCGTCCACGGCGCCGCCACCCGCGACCGCACGACGTCGTACGAGCGTCTAGTATTATCGTCACTAATAAAATAACCGGGGTTGCATATATATAAGGTGAATATAAGTATTAATAAATACAATTCTGAAGCGGCGACCTCTGCGAACCTCTCACAGTGTGACATTAACAAACTTTACTTTGGCTTATAATTAACGAAAACAAACAAAAATATAACATTCACAACAATAACAAATAAATTTGCTACGTAACAGCATCCAAATAAAACAACACGAAATATGTCAAATTCCTCATTTGTCAATCGCTAATAGGTACGCAAAATCACGGCACGACTGTTGTTAACGTTATGATGTGGAGCGCTCGCGGTCCTCTATCGTTAACGATCATTGAAGTTGGGACGAGTCGACACTTGGATGGACCGCTAATAGCAATTTTTTATACGCTTCCGTGCCTCAGAGAGCACGTAAAGAAATCGACTCTAATCGTATCTTTAGATAGGGATCGTTGATTCAACGTAATTATGAATGCTATATTTGACGAAACGTTCACATCTGGCCGAGTTCCACAAACCAGTACAATACGATAAAACACGTTCCCAAACTTAAAATTGAAACGATCAGAATTACTCAAGATTATCGGATCATCTCTCTGTCATTTATATGCAAACGATTTGTAGATTTATTCGCAGACGACGCCAGGTGAGCCGCCGATGCTACTGCCAGTTGACTCGACATTTGTCGCGGGTCGTTACTTTAACGAACGGTCCGTCGATCGTGACGTCGGTTAATCGATCGACCCGCGGTCGACTCGACTTCCGGGAGGTTCGTGCTCTGTGGCACTGTGAGGTCAAATGAGAAATAATAGGAAATATAAAGAACAACAGAGCACCTTCTCAAAACAAAGCTTCTCAAAGCCGATAAATATTGAAAAAAAAATTCTAGTACAGACTAAACACTCGAGGAAGCAGGCGTGATTATTTTATTATAATTTTTTTACTGAACATACCGCATAAACAATATACATATTACAATATATAACGAAATAAATCGAAATTTATATAAAAAAAAACAGACAAAATAACCTAGCCTAGATTCAGTTCACCAAAATCAGAACAACAAACAAACTGATTAGTTTCACAGTTACAGGATATCAAAAACGGCCCACGTGTACCGCCTCGTGCGAGCCGTCCTCCCGGCGCCGCAACGAGAGCGAACGAGCACGTCCACTACCCTCCTTTTATATGTTTACTCGGTACGGCGTTACATCGTTCGAACGGGGCTCCGGCTCCTATATAAGTTGAGATTTTCGTGTATGTCTCGAGACAACTCAAAAACGACTCGACCGACCGTAATGAAAATCTGTACGTACTGGGAACACGTCATTGCGCAGTCGATAGGCTGTATAAAAGATCATTTAACCTTATGATATCTAATCACGGCAAAAAATAGTAATTTTTTAATAATCAAATATATATATATATTTATATATAATATACCAGACCCGAACGAAGTCGGACGGGGCCGCCAGTTAGTCTATATTATAATCTGTCTATGGTCATGTTGTCTATGAATAAACATTTAAGGTCCAGTACGATTACATTGTGCACCAAATAATTCATCACTACTCACTAGAATGATACAGAGTTTGATTATTGTTATTCCCCGTTGCATGACTACGAAACATCACATCAGCTGGAACTAGGTAACTGTCCGCCGCCAACGTACGCACCGCAGGGTGACTGTAAGTGGCCTACGTCATATCACAATGTCAATTACGGTTCATCTTAATTTACGATATAGTACTTAACGTGTTGTCGCTTCTCATGACCTCCAAACCTGTAACAAAACAATCAACTTAATTTTTATTGCCGTCATAACTTTGTGGTTTGCATGTCGTCCTCGAGGGATCTATCTAGGTTTTAATCCTCTACTAAATATAAAGATTTATTTGCGTGCTGAAATAGCACAATTTGTCGATTTTTGAGTCAAAAACATTTTTTTTATTGCAAGAGCTACAACATCAAAAATAATTTACGACATTGTCAACACAAGTTCCATTAACTTTTATCTGCTACTGTGCGGGAAATAAACTCAAAAACTACTAAACCGATTTTAAAAACTCTTTCACCATTAGAATGCTATATTATATATATGCCTGAGTAACACAGGCTATATTTATTACTAGAAAAAATAAGGGATCCTTGCTAACACTTCAGTAACGTGAACCAAGGTGTAAAAGAATTTGCTTAAAAATTTCTTTCATCGCATACGCTGCGGAAACTATTGATGATGGAACAAAAGAATGTTGTACAATATTAGAGAACATATCGATATCTCCAAATAACTTCGCGATACTATATGTCCAACTATTGTAGTTATGTCACTATAACCACTATTTACATTTTGAAATCTGACCAAAATCAGACCATGATAACCATACCTTCGTATTGATCCTTATCCAAATAAATCATTTCATATTCAGAACTGTTTCAATACCTACAGATAACTTTTTGAATTACTCAAATCGGACATTCCGTTCAGAAGATTTTACGAATTTAGCGTAATGACCAGTGTGGCCCTCCGCAAAGCAGCCGTAGGGTCGGCCGGCGGACGAGGGTCGCGGCAGGGGGCACGAAGTGCGGGGCGGGCACTTCTATGAAATAGGTAATCGCGAGGTCGGCTCCTTACGGGGCGGATGTACGCAACATTGAATATCTTGTTTCACAGCATATGTATGAGTTATAAAGAAAAAATACATACCAATGTCCTTTAAAAAGATAAAATTATAAATATATCTCAAAATGTTAAAAATATAAATACACCCGTGCGAAGCCAGGGCGGGCCGCTAGTATGATATAAGTTAATTAATTGAGATGCTAGTCCCCTGCGTGCAGTACCCAAGTATTACAATACTTAATTTACAATTAAACCAATTAGTAATTGAATCATTGTTACCCAGAACATGTTGGTCTATGCTGGGCCCGTTGACGAACCTGTCCGCGACGCCGGGGCGCAGCACCTCGAACATCCTCTGGTGCGCGGGGGCCAAGTTCCACAGCAGGAACCGATGTCCCTGCTTCTCCAGATCCAGCATCGTCGCTATCAGGGCCTGTGGAACGACATCAATATTTCGTAACATCCAATCACTGCTTATGTGCATAATCGTTGGTTTAGCGTTGAGGTCGAAAAAGGCCCGGATCCGAACCCTGCACGCACCTCAAATTCGAGAAAGTACGTGTGCATTAAGAGCTGAAATTCAAAAGGGTGAACTTGTTTCGGCGAGGGAAACACCGAAATGGCACTTGGATGCCTGGAAGTTTTTATAAGCAAATTTCCAAAAGTATATAAAATCTGCCCGTCCGCACTCGACCACCGCGGGCCGTCGACTGTGTAATGTTCATCCGCGCATTCCGAGAACAAACCCCGGCTCGGCGGTGGGACTGTGTCGGACGATTATGGTATTTGTTCTTGTCTGTTTCAATTTGAACTGGAAAACTTCCGCGATTGATATATTCATACAATATAATAGACGATTCCATAGCCCGGTTGGTAGCGACCCTGCCTGCCGAGCGAGAGGTTCCGGGTTCGATCCCGGCCGCGGCAGACAATTATGTGACAGGTGTTTTATTTCGGGTCATGGGCGTTTTTTGTGTCATATTTGTGTACGTCCACGGCGCCCGCAACACAGCGAATCCTGGTGCGAGTGTGGAAACGTTTATTATTTAATATCATATTATATTATATATTATTATTAAATTATATTATATTAAATGTTAAAATATTATATTATATTAAATACCCATATTCATACAATTTCTTTGATACATCAAGGCTGCGTTTAGTAGCTGTGATAAAAATGAATATATGTAGTTTCATATAGCAACATCTATATTACTATCGACCCGACTGTCACATCGGGCTCCGAACACCCCCCAAGTGACGTACCTCGACGACCCCGACGTCGACGGCGGCGAGGTGCCGCGCGTCCAGCACGAGCACGAGCCGGCGG
>PDGT01000055.1:1169183-1194374 GCA_003671415.1 Megathymus violae
CTCGCACTCTGCCACAGATTGTCGTCGTCATGACCGTTTGCCTTTTCCATTTGTACGGATACGTACATTGACACCTCATATAAGAGTGAACAACCTATGTATTGAACGAGTGCACTAACAACTACCGCACGAGACGGACGCGGCGATTGCGAGTCGTTTAACTTAGCGATCACAATAAAGCTGCTCAATTACTTTAATTCTACATCATTTATCGACCTCTTCCACGACCACATGTTACTCAATGTGCATCGCTGCATTAACTGGCCCTGTACACCGTTCCACTGACGGACACGGGCCTATTTTAAGACACAATTTCCACTTCCTGAAGGATTCGATCGTCTTTTTTATAACAATACATAATATAAGTTGCAATCATAATTAATTCTCGCTTAATAGATGATTAAAACTGGCAATGTTCAATTGATTCTCTTTTATCGATTTACTATTATAAAAATATGGTCGAATGTTGTCTAAGATATAATTCACATTATGTAGGGGAAAGGATTGTTTCATTCAACACATCTCTGACATTTCGTGAAAAAATGACATGAGCCAGCGTGATCTTGTTATGGCAACGTGATACACTCGCTGCATCAAATCGTACATTGTAATATTTTATAAGTGATAAATAGTGTTCTAACATGGTACATGACAAAATTTACATGAATGTTGCATGAGAATTTAGGGGACTTAGAATATGACCCTTCAGTTTAAAATAAATGCGATGGAAATCATTAATAATTATAATATCTATTTCAAAATTGTCCACAAATTAATAGCCTTAATATCCCCATCATTATGAATATTTTTTTTTAATAGTCCTTAACCATACTGACAAATCTGCGGTGGACATACTCACTGCTGGTAGCCCACAGTTGGGCCACGACGGTGCAGTCCATGATGGACGCCATGGCCACCATGATGATCCCCGCGAGGGTGGAACGGGGGATGAAGAAGAACGCGTCGGACAGAAGCGTCACGGACAGCAGGACCAGGGCGGCTGCAACGAGCGAGACGTTGGGCGAGTCGTTGAAATACTCGCAGTAAGATCTCTTTCTTCGGTACATTTGTCCGCTGGCCAAAGTCTACTCTGAATCTATTGTACGCGAAAGATTAAATTTTGATTTGTAATAAGTAACAAATTTTTGTCAAGAACATCCGTCAAGTAAATTGGTCCTGTTACGAGGGAGACGAGTATAGGTTGAATTATCCAAGAGTGAGCGAGATCAAAATTTAAATAGTTCAGTTAGTTTGGGTAATATTAGCCAAAAATCGTTTTCAAACAAGTATTCGTCCAAGTAGCCCTTCCAACGCTGGATACGAAACACGTTAGTAATTATTCGGTAGATTCAATCGGACGGTGGTAGCTAGTCAGTGTAGAGGAGCCTTGGCCGCGATGCACGAGTACCGTTGGGATTAGCATGGGTTGTGCAGTCCGGGCACTGCCCAGCGGACGTTGGCTCACACTTAAAAATGATTCGGTAACCTTTTCAACCTTCATCTGTGAGACCATTAGCATATAAAAACCCGCGTAACGAATGTTGCTTCAAAAACCGACTTCTGCGTAGGCAGGAGTCGATTTCTTCCTCTGCGAATGAAGATATATTCGTGTAGGTGATTAATTGTTTCTCACGGCTTTTCGTCGGCTGGCAGAGTCATTGCGAACTGGGCTACGATTATGTTGTGAAGTGTAGTCGTACCTTTGAAGAACGACCCCGCGGGCGTCACGACCCCGCTGGCGTGGTTGAGAGCGGTCCTCGTGAAGGAGCCGGCGGAGGGCACGCTCTGGGCGAACGACGACACCAGGTTGCACGCACCGATCGCGGTCATCTCCTGCGTCGCGTCCACCGACGTACTGCCCGCTGGACACGGCATCAGAACGTGTCATTATGAACGCGGCGAGGTGTAATAAGTAAACAGCATATTGGATAAATGAAATCTAATGCAATTTAAATATTATACCAAAAGCCTTAGCTATCGCGATGCTCTCCAACACGGCGACCAGCGGCATCACGAGACCCTCGGCACCGAACACCTCCAACATCTGATCGAAACTCAACGTCTCGTTGTTCACCGTCGTGGAGAACGGAGGAAGCCCGAAGCGAGGTAACCCACCTTCGATTTTACCTGAAAACATTCATAAATTTTCGAAAATATGAATGGTCCTTCGATCCAGAAAAGGTAAAATATTTAGGTATAGCTTATTAAGGTAAACTAATTAAACAGTCTCTCACAGGATATTTGTATGTTACGTGGCGGTCTGTCTTTTATAAGTAAACTCAAATTATGAGTAAACTTATAATATACATATTTATTATAATATCCAGGATATTGAATGTGTGTCCACAGAATAAAAATATAAATAAGTAAAGGAATACTACTAGACTGATTTGGCTATTTAAAGCAATGGCAATTGCAATTAATTAAACCGATGCTACTTCTCCAGTCCAAATTTCTAAAAGAAAACCGATTTCATTTGTAGTCAGACTAACGCCTGCAAAATAATAGTGCGCACAACGTAAATGCAGGTACCTGTCAAAGCAAACGGCGTCAGACCTCGCTGATAAAGGACATACGCCACTATAGACGCGGCGAACACGACCAGCGCGTTCCGCGCACGCACCACGTACAGCCACGCCCCCGCGGCGTTCACGCGGCACGCGCCCGACGTGCCGGACGTCGGTATCGTGGACTTCTGTTGCAATAAATAAATGTCTACACGGGCCTGGCACATGTCGTTCCGGTCTACATAAATATGACTGGTTTAGATAAAAATGACTACGGCGCCATCGTGCATACTATCATCTATCATAGCCACCAAACAAGGTCTCGTCTCAACGTATTACTTATATACGGCTCACATCGCTGAAGGCATTCACAGGTTATGAACTCACTTACAGATCACTGGTCATAATTACATAATATGGCAATGCATTTGAATATTCACTCGTTACTTTCGTGAGCAAATAACTGATTTTAAAATGTTAAAATGTTTTATAGACGTAATGTTACCAAACTGTTTTAGAAAGTAGATGCTGTTCCTATTTTTTACTACATACTCATCAAATTTTACCTATGGTTGTCTTAATAAATAAATATCGCTGGCTTAATTTAAAGTTATATAAAAACAAACGGTTATCACACATTCACACCCGCGAACTAGGATCCCCTGTGTTGCGAGCGACGAAGGCGAATCCCTAGCTCGGCCGGCAGGCACTACCGACCGGGATCTGTTATGATCCTGAGTAAGTTCTGTTGTGTTTATAGATAGTACCTGACTCGTCACAGTACAGCGTGGACTACAATCTATAATAATAAATAAAATTGGAATGTCTGTTTGTAATATTAAAATAACCGCTTTTAGTACATGCATATGAATGTATATACGGTACATATACCAAAATAACATTTTTTACAATGTTTGTCTGTCTGTCTGTCTGTTTGTTCCGGCTAATCTCTGAAACGGCTGGACCGATTATGACGGGACTTTCACTGGCAGGTAGCTGATGTAATAAAGAGTAACTGAGGCTAATTTTATTTCTACTAAATAACTTTTTTGTTAAATTCCACGCGGACGAAGTCGCGGGCACAACAAGAGTATAATAAAATTACTCTGATAGATTTGTTACCAATATTGACATTTACGGTTCATGCAAAGGCAAGTATGATCGCATCGCAATGTTTAGATATGATTGAACTTTAACGGGTACTCACGATTTTTGTGCTTAACCTTTTAGAATTACCATGTGTTGTTTTAAAAGATGGACTGAGGAGTTCGTTTCGCCGTTTCTTCTACTTAATGTTAAAGCACCTTTTCGAAACGGTAGTAGAATCAAAAAATTACGTGCGTAAGTGTATTTACAGAATACCTATATGATTAGATGATTTTAAATTTGAATTTGAATTCGCCTGGACTTTGTTTTGTTGATGTTTTCATAGCTCATTTAAATATAATCAAAATACACCCAAAGGATTGCATTATAACTAGGAACATAGATAATGCGACAATGTTAGTTTTTTTTTATAGCCAGAGGGGCAGATGAAAAGGCAGGACGGTATGTGGTTACCATAGCCTATGGGCATAGGTAACACCAGCGGGGTCACACCGCCCTGGAGAAGAGGCTCATTTACACCTATTTTGAAGAACTCTATATGATAGCCATCCAGGAATGACTCGAAGGAAATTCGTGCTACAATTTGCATGTGCGCGGCAAAAAATATCGTAAGAATCGGACCGTAGAGGAATGCCATGAATGCAGTCGGCGTGGATGGAACTTCATCTTCGGCGGGTGGTGCGATGATGGAAAGGTGACGCGGGCACGAGGCCGAACAGTTCCTCACAGCACTCACCGTCGTAATACCGATATCGACCATATATTATGTTTTATAGCAATATTCTGTTGATATGGACTCTATTGAAACTATACTAATTCATCGGCTAATAAAGTATAAAAGCGGGTCTATACGTACACACTCACTTTAAGCAGCAAGAGGGCGAGGACAGTCCCCACGCCCAGCACCGTGTCCCACAGCTGGACTGTCTTTATGTTCCGGAAAAAATTCACCACCGCATCGATGAATGTGTCGCCTGATTCACCTGCAACAATTACAACAAAGGTGAGAGGGGATTCTGTCATCCATCAGTCCCAAATAACCTCGTCACGTGGAACACCCTGCTAAACTACGGACGATGCTATGGCGAAACATCCCTCGTGTTAGAGGTGGCTGCTTGATGGTGAGTTATTTCCTGGCAAGTACTACCGGATCGCAGGGGTCAGGACAAATAAATACTCACACGTCAAATTGACCCCCGCCCCCCACCAATAGTTTGGGTGGGAGCGAGTTAATGTGCGGTAGTGTTCAATCACGTGGTCGCCCTTCAGACCTCAAGAGACTATTAAAATATACCGATTTAAGTTCGATGGTCTTTAAGTGTGACCCACAGTCTTAACTATATACTCTCATTATTATCTCACAGTTCCCCCTTAACCGAATTGGGATGGGTCCTGGCTCCTAATTCCGCCCGCGTCCCGTCATTTATATGACAGATAAATATTTGCTCTCAAATCTTATTTACTGCTTTTTATTTTGACGGAATAAACGGTTTTTCTTTATTTGTTAGTGATGTCTCATTTCATGTAGAAGTGGACACAATGTTAAGCAGCCATCCATGTCATACGTTCACAGCATCGGTATGAGAAGACTTCCCATGAAGTCTTGGCTTCAAACTGAATGTTTTGATTTCTATTTAAAACAAAATTGTGCAGAATATACCCCTACAATACCTGTCATGCAAACATTTACACTGGACCTTATTCTACACACACTAATGAACACTTTCTGTCATATGCATATTAACATCTGCCCAGCTGTTGCTGACGTACATATGTTCCGTGTTAATCGTTGTTATTAACCTGATATCCTGAACAAGGACTTGAGTTGCGAAGCGGATATTTGCAACGCTGCCGCCGTCGTGAATCCACTGATGACCGGTTTCGATACGAAATCTAATAGGAAACCTGTTTGGAACAAACAAAATATTACAGGTATTTCCTTACGTTATAAAAGTAACCATATAGTTAGTATAAAGTCATGAACCAATGATAAACTGCGACCAACATCAGGTTAGAAACACAGTCCGACCTAAAGCTTATCATGGAAGGGTTTCTAAAGTTAAGCATTGAAATGTAACCTCACTGATAGTATACAACCTACTCCGTCATCACGCACAGAGGTTCTCCACGTTAGAACGCTAAACACACCTTTGGGTTGATTCTAGCCACGCAGAACCCTACCAACCAACATGAAGAATTTATTACAGGATGAATCTAGTTGGTACTGTAGTTTAAGGAGCAGAGGTAGGCTGAATTGAACGTTTGTTGACGTCACTTACCTTCCGTACATTACATACCTAATTGAAGTACACCGAGCAGCAGTATAACGCATCCAGACAGAAATGCAGCAAGGTACGCGAAGTCCGCCGAACGCGCGACGTATTTAGCCAGCAGCGCGGACAGGATGGCCGTGGGGCCCACTGTCACGTCCTTGCAGCTGCCGAACAACATGTACACAACACCTGGGAAGATGCTAGAGTACAAACCCACCTGAAATACGTTGAAAATGACAAATCAGTATGTCATTAATCCGTTAATAGTTATGTCATTAATGACGAAAGAAGAAATAATAATTATTGTGAGCATTCATTGAAGAATCTCGACTTCTTTTTGTTGCTTGTGGCGAAATATAGAAACGTGACACTTGGCGTTAACATAGCTTGAACTTCAAAGGAAGACAACAAATAATGAAAAACCAATAAGACTGAAACAAGATGGCGCTATATTGACCTTTGTATTATGTAGTTGTAGCCTCAGTGAGTAACTCTTACTAGTACTAAATCACTATTTTCTTATTGAAAGTAAATACTTGGCTGCAATTCCATCTCATAATTAATGGAGAAGAAAAAATGCACTCATTGAGTAGGAGCCTAGTCAACGATGACCACCCACCCCTTGTGTGACGGATATTCCTGAACGTTGGTGACCACTTACCATCGATGCCGTTTGCGCGTTGGATAATTATTAAAGCAATAAACAGTGAGTTTGCTAAAAATAACAATATTCTTGGAAACCCCCAGATGAAATTTCCAGTTCAACCGGACAAAGCATATACCTATATAACTATATAATATATCACGTAGTCACCTGTGGCGGCAGGCCAGCGACCATGGCATATGCTATACCTTGAGGTATAGATGTCAGTCCTACTGTTATGCCTGCAACAAAATCTTATTTATAAATTTAAACTATAACGGGTACACACAATTGTTGTGTTTAGTGAGTATCAAAACCGAAATGGAATTCAACCACTCCAAGTGTTACGTAATGAGTTTCGATCGTATGAAACATTCGATAAAATGTTATTATGTAGTTGACAAGACCAAACTACGTGGAACCGTAGTAACGACAAGTCTAAGTGTCACCATAGTGTTGACCATAAGCTTACTTTCAATGAGCACATAGCTATTGTTGCAAGGGAAACATTTAAAAGATTGGGATTTGCTTTAAGAAACACATGTAATTTTAGGAGCGAAGGCGTCGGTCACTTACTGTATAACGCACTAGTCTGCAGTTAACTGAAGGCTAGCTCGTGGACATAGAACCATCATCACTCCACCTAGGACTCATTATTAGCAAAGGTACAAAAGGACTTTCTTAGCTATCATAGTCTCCCCATCTGCACAATGAGTTGGACCGATTTTACACCCAGAACTTAACATCTGCATAGCATCTACGTGCTAGGAGGCACAAAGTTTTTGTCGTGTCTGCCAGCTGTGCAGAAATGTACGTCAAATCGCCTATTCCACTCACCCTTCGTGCATTTTGCGCACCTTTGCCATTTTCGTCTTATTTACAGTTAAGGCCAGCTGCTGCTGATCATAAGTTCTTTACTTTTGTATTTACATATTTGTTTTTTTTTTATTTTTTTATGACATTCTGACTTTGATTTGACATTTTCAATTTGATGTTGCAGTTGATAAATGTATTATTGTAATTATTATTATTTTGACATTATCGTTAATGAAATATGAATTGTAAACATATCTTGTGTTAGTATAACTGTATCGTTGTATAACTGTATGACTTAGCCAGACTAGACGTCGCCAGCTTACACTTAGATACATAGCCTAAGTCTGTCCAGGTTATCCGAAACAATGGTAAAAAAATCCAAATAAGTGCCGTGGTTCCGCAGATTCCCCGCCGCATACACACACACACTCACAAAATTATAAGTGTCCTTTTATATTAACAGTACAGATATTCAAAAACGAGAATGTAAATCAGGAAACCTTCATAAAAACTTATCGCCTGTTTAAGGTCACGATATCATACTGTTTAGCTTTTACCTTATTTTTAACACGTTATCATTTATACGGAATGTAGTAGCGCTCGGGTTCCTATCAGAATTGTAAAAAATATATAACAAAGTAATTTCTACTAAACGACCTTATTTATTCACTTAGTTTCCCGACGTCCGACGTAATTAGTTTGTAAATAGCTTCATGGGCGCCACACAAGCTCCAAGATCGTCTCGTGAGATGTATCAGCGTGCAATTAAGATATCAACCACGATGTCAACTGAAACATTGTAGACGCCGTTTGTTGACATTTTGTCAATCACGTGCTTCCAATGATATGGCTGTATCTACTACCAATTAATTATTAAGTTAGTATCAATATTCACACTTCGCAATACTCCACGTCCACCGTACTAACAAAGAATCGTAGAGTCGACTTACACCGATGATGCTCCGTCACAGAACGAAAGTAGTATCAGAGCTTATATATAAGTTGGTATACACTTTTATTTATGTTACGCTTAATTTTTCCTTTGTCGTAGAGAGGGAAACGCAATGCATGTCCATCCAAGAGGTAAGTACATCCCAACACACATATTATGTACATTATGCTTGCGAATTATTACATTATTATTATAACAACGAATTCCAGAAAAGTAACACTTGATACTATCAAATATTAATAATAACTCCATTAGGAGATTTTACAAGATCATATCATAACGCAAAAATATAAGTAAAGGAAAAGGCGTGAAACAGTTTGCGAAGACGTCTTCATCTTGAGTCAAGTATCAAGGTAATGGCGCCAAAGCACTTCCAATAGAGGTCGCTAGAATCTGTACCATGCGACCTAATATTTTGGTAAAGTGTTTACTCCCTACCTCGCTACGAAATTCCTTTAAAAAAAGTTAACATTTTTTTGTTCCGTTTGCAAAGTCTGGTGATACTGATGGCGGTGACCACTTACCACCACGGAGCCCAACTAATCGTTTGCTGATTCCATAATTAAATTTTTCAAACGGATACTCTTTCTATGTGATGCGTTTAGGTTACTATTTTATAGATTAATACTAAACTGATTAAAATCTAACTCAATACTCGTACCAAATACATGTAAATTGCACTCGCACTAGGATATCTGTGAAACTCCTCAGACAGCCTCAAATAATTATCGACAAGCAACAATGACATGCCTGGCTGTAATATGAAAATTAGCCAAAACTTGGCCGTTACAAATATCACTTTGCTTATTTACACGCAACGATACCCATAAAAATAGTAAGTTATAAATGGGTAGCAAAAATATACTCCTTACCGGGGAAATATACTCGTGCAGCGACGCCGTGAGATATGACGGAATGTTTTAGCTATAAATACAGTTTCACTTCACGGCCCTCTCGGCGACAGCACGGGAAAACACCGCGAGAAAACTTCCACAGTCTATTCACCATATTGTTACAGCCACCATGAATGAATACTGTTATTAGTTAAATATATATCGTTGCAAATGCGCGGGTACTTAAGACGTTTCATTGGAGAGCAAGGTAGGATCATCGGTATTATAAAAATCAACGGACAATGTTACCTACGTACCAGCTATCATGTCACGCAGAAGATACTCGACGCTGTACTTGGGGAGCCAGATGGTCACGGGCAGTCGCCGGCGCCAGGACTCCAAGCCGCACAGCTTCCTCGCCGCCCTGCGGAAACGGTCTTCCCGAACATGACCTGATGAAGAAACCGGTTTCAAACAAAAATGATACGCGCAATGGCAGCACATAAGTCTTATTTAAAGTTTTTAAACAAAAAAAACTATTTTTTTGGATAATACAAACTCAAACGCGGTGTTGTCTACTAGCAAACTGCAGACTGCGGAAAATTTGACGGCAATGAACTTTTGGGGGAATAAAAACTAGAGCGAAAAAGAGAGAAGAAATTGCGGAAGCCAACAGTACACCTCTCTCAATCTAGTAAGCTTCCAATAACGGTCAAGTGTTTAATAAACTATTAAACGCTTCGATGTTCACAAAAATTTGACGTTACAAGAAACCAGCATGTAATAACAAATTCAAAATTATTTAATCATTTAGGTATTTTGTACATACACATAAGCTAGTCATTTTTTACTTTTGTAACGGTTTCAAAAATATTCTTTAATATTTACGGCAAAGAACGGTGAAACACACTCCTCGCACATCTTTTAAAACAACATAATTGTGACAATTGCAAAATAAGTTTAAACCAGTGCCAAATCAGTTGCAACTTAAGTTTCAATTGATCTATATAAATTATGGATACATAAAAACAACATACAGTCACTTGGTATTCAAGAAAACAGGTTTCGATAAAATCATTTTGCAAGTTAGTCATATGACTACATTATGGATTTGATTGAGTTTTCTAATCGGGACACCATCAAACTTACTCCAGGGATATGTAAAATACTTTTTAATTCTGAAGATTAATTTCTTCAGGTTGTCAAATCAATAGATAGTAATGCATGTCGGATCATAGATACAACCTGCATTCATCTACAGCTACTCACTTAACAAAACAGTGTGGTTCTAACAGGAAAATACATAATATGTAAATAATATAAGATTTCACTGCTAACAGACAATGAAAATATTCCGGAATCATTATAAAATCAGTATCAAGATCTGTGGTGCCATCTTTATCAAGTGCCACAAAGCATGTATAGATACCGAATTTCAGAACTTTCGTTTTATACTATTCCCTTAATTCACTTCACACCAGTAAAATTTTTACTCTCTTGTTGAAATACAGAAATGACAGCAAATAAAATTATTGTTAATTTTTTCATTTTAATTTTTTTTTAAACTGTATCGGAACGCCATTCCAGAATGGCGGCAAACATGCCCCCTGTGCATAGGGAGGTAATATTAAATGTTATATATTTTAATATAAATATAATCAATGTATATTTGTGTCTTTCATTTAGCGAAATCGTTTTAACAGAGCTTGTACGAAACTCAAAAAAGGGAGTTGTTATAACAAGACAGAATCTATCTCAAATACTCGGACTTTCTAGATAACTAATAAAACCAAGAGAAAGGTGAAAAGGTTCGTGTTGCGTAAACACTTCCGGATCTGAATATCAATTTGCCCAGAAAACGCAGAACGCCTACGTAACTTAAATAACGCATAATATCTACAACAATATTGCTGAAATAATGCGATATCTTGGTAACAAAATGTCAACACCACGTTCATACAAACTGGCTCGACGTGAAGATAACCCTTTTTAAGAGGAATAGTATTAAGGATATAATATCAGCAATAATCAACTTAGTTATTTCATTTCAATTTCTGCCCGAATATTTCAATAAATGCAACATAGTTCATCATCGCAAAATTTATTTCATCTGTAATATTTATTTATTTACTTATTCTTATTTCTCCAATAACATTCCACAAGATAACTTATCGTGATAATCACATGTTCTTCATTTATGCTAATTTTCATCAAGATCGGTCAAGACGTTTTTGAGTTGTAGAAGAACATACAAACAGACAAAAATTGAGAAAATGGTAGAATTTGGGTGAGTGAATGGTAAAACGAATACCTATCACAAATTATGACAATACAGATTACGTAGTGGTTTAGATAACTTAGTAGTCGGGATGGTAGCAACCCCGCTTGTGGGGTATTGTCCGTGCCGCCCGCAACACGGGGAATCCCAGTGCGGGACTGTGTGTGACTGAACATTTGTATGTTTATTACTCTGTACCATGACTGCGTTAAGCACTGTTACTGTTACAAATTATATCAAAGCATTTTCACTTTCGTCCACCGGCAGAATTTAAGAGCTTTCACCAGTAAATTCCACATGAGATTTAGGTAACCTCATTACTATCAGCATATTCTTAACGTTGTGGCAATTTTTAGATTTCTCAAATCTCTGAGAAAAATATCGAGAAGACTTATGGGATACCTCACGCGTCATCTATTCTCTGTCCTTCCTTTGCGTCTCATTATTTCTTAATCTACTAAACACATAGAGTAGCCACGAGTAATTTGAACGTGTAAAATTAAAATAAATATTTGTCAATCGCATTCGGTGGATTGTTATTTAAAAAGGTTAAATGTAAAGATGAGCATATGTTTATTAAAATTTTAATTTAAAATTGTAATTCAAAATTTAATTTTAATTAAATTTAAGTTTAAAACAGCTTCATAAAATACGATAAAAAACATTTTTAACTCTCCTTGTTTAAGAAAAAAATTTATAGGCCTCTCCTTTAAAAAAACCTTTCACGAAAATAATGTCTTCTTTTCTTCCAAAAACGGAAAATACTAACGGCCATTTTTTACTAACTATTTCTATACCACGCGAATTCCATTCAAACTTACAAGCCATATAATGTACAGTGGTCTCCTCTGCCCGTGTACACTGAGGGCATTAGGGGCGTTACCAACGCGTTGCCGGCCAAAAGCAAACCGTTGAACTCAAGTATTAATTTACTATGAATTACAACGCAGAACATCAAACAGTCTTGTTTATTGTTTGCATGACGTGTGTGAAGACTACAATTAAAATTTAATTTCAATAAATCATACCAATAACGCCACTCATGATTCACTCGCAGCCACTTCACCGCACGCGCCGCTCACGCCCTCCGCTCACGGCCGCTATTGAGCTAATGACGTTCACAGCGCGTCGGGAGCCGCCGTGTGTCGAATCGTCAACTATAGGTGACCGCCCGGGCCGTATCGCGAGCGAGGCGAAATTTGACCGGAAAGCGATGTATGTATTCAGAGAAACGTTACGCGTGCAAAATTTGAACACACTTCATGGATCGTGTTTCTACAAATGCAGTATAACGCATCTACGATAAATGGACTAATAATTCTTTAAGCTATTAAATTTTTACACATTACAAATCTCATTAAGTCGCAACACATCAAGAAATTTTATTATCAATACCAATTCAATTAACAATACACATGACGCTTTTGAGATATTGATCTTCAGCTGTATCTCTAGCTCAATACGCCCTTCAAACCGAAACAAAAGCAGTAAATTGGTTCATGGCCAAATTTGCAAATACCGTACAAAGTACCGCCACAGACGAACGTTACGAATCAGGCAATGGATACCATATTCTAATAGCCGTATACACTAACACTCGAAATGAAAAACGGGAAAAAAGTCAATATCAACCTAACGCAAAACCATTACTAAAGTCGCCCTGTGCAAAATGTAACCATTCGATAGTTCAGCGTGCACATATGCAAGTACGGGCGAACGGACGCAACGCCTTCTTATTATGCAAATTACATTCATTCTGACAATGCTGTACTAAGTATTGAGGTTACACGTGATGCATTTTGTTGATAGCACGCAAAAATGTGTAGCAAACTGCGATGGACTACCAAAATGATACTCTTGGCTTCAACACATTGGTGGCGTACCACCCCACTGTAGTGTGGAGGTCGTCGTCATTTACAATACCTAAAGCGCCACCACATTGCCACAGTGCGATTACTCTAGGTATTGATGGTCAAAGCATCAAAGCATCAAAGGTTCTTATAACACGCCTGTTTAACTAACTGCTGAAGAACGGAACATTCTTTCTATATTGCCACTGACTACCTCACAATCAAACACCGAACGCGTCGTCGTTGCATGCGATTGCGACACACCTGAGTTATATGAGTATCTGTTAAATGATAACTTAGCTACAACGATGCGGCACTAACCTTACGCGTTTGTAAAACCGGTAATAAAAAGGGGGTTAAATTATATAAGTTGTTTTAAATACTGAATAGCACGACACTGGCTTCAGATAACACGCCTCGAAAATGGTAGGTAATTTATTATTATAATACTTCCATTTGATAGCATACGGTATCTGTGAAACCATCTATGAGGATCAAATCTGTCAATAAATGAGACGTTCTAGAACGGTTTTCGTGCCGGGGGCATCAACAATCCTACCTGCTGCTAAATGACTGCGGCAACCCAAAAAGATGCCAAACACATTACTGCTTTTAAAAACTAATAAAGATAATCTATCAACTCTAGCGACGCACTTTATCGCTCAAGCACTTCTTTGCCCTTGTATAAGTACAGTCAGCAACAAATACATGTCATCGAAATCACACGGTAATGTTGTTGTTGTTGTTACAAGTCAAACTGACAGCTGAAACTGGAGGCAGATCGAAATCACTGAAAGAGTTATAACT
Source organism: Megathymus violae (assembly GCA_003671415.1). Taxonomy (NCBI): domain Eukaryota; kingdom Metazoa; phylum Arthropoda; class Insecta; order Lepidoptera; family Hesperiidae; genus Megathymus; species Megathymus violae. The sequence goes on from PDGT01000055.1 coordinate 1,183,250, forward strand.
TCTCGTGACTCGTGACTCGTTCGACCAGTGACATTAAGAAAACAAAATCCAAATAATTAATACAATACCTAAATCTAAATAAACATAAAATCTAAAACCAATAACAGTACCTATCACATCACTTATTATATATTATACTAATTCTAAAGTACATTGAAGGTATATAGTAGTACCTACATGTAAACCTCATATTAAAAATTAAAGGAATTAAAATAATAATAATAAACTTAGGCTAACCACTACCTTGAACAGTTTCCTTTTTTTTGATTTTTTTTTTCTCCAATGGACCAATTAAATGACCTACTGCCCGAGTCTCCAAAGGGATAGTGTACATACTCGTATTAACATAATATTATGTGTATATTGAAAACAATGGTGACAGTACGTACCGTTTAAAATAAAATAAATTTACTGACTGTTTGTAAACCCCTAGTGGCGAACTCCTGATCGCAATCGAGAACAATAATGACTACTAATAAGAATGGCTGCCCTGAGTGTAGGAAGATTTTTTACAAATGGCGCCTAACCATGTTATAAATTAAATTCTCCGTTCATCTGCAGGTCTAAGCCGACTCCATGACTCAAGCAGACCCCTTTGAGAGATTACTAAGCTCTGTGCCATCCAGGGTGAGCTTCAGTTATACATGTTGGTAGTTTTTCATCTTCAACAACTCACATGTTACCAGGAGCGTGCGCTCCTTGTAGAAATGCAGTGCTTTACTTGCCATTCACAGATATTTTAATAAAACGTTCGTACGTTTTAGATGACTTAATTAATAGTAAATAAATGAATAAACAAAATATAATAACTTAAAAACGCCTAATATTTTATAAATAGCACCTATTTGCAAGCACACAAACATTACGTTTGCTAGACGTTTGGCGACAAGCAAGCGGCGCTGCAAAATAATGTATCTAATCTACCAACTCCTGCCGCGGCCTTCGGCAGTAGATATGTTCGCATGTGTGAAGTAATTTAGGTGTCCGTGCACAGTTCGCAACGCACACACCCATGAATATCGAAAGCCGCGACTCCAGCGGCAGGCTACGGAATAAAAATAATAGATAGATACCTAATGTTTTGTGTTTCGCGGGAGGCCATTTGCTTTTTTCATGTGATAAGCATTGTTTACTATTTTGTTTGCGGCAGTATTTTTATAGTTTTCTTAAAAGATTTTTAATTTTAACATTTGAAAGTGTGTACATTTAACAGTTTATTACTGAGTTTCTATAATAATTGTAGTGATTTGCTTTTACTAGTGCGTTTGTTGATTTTTTTAAAATGTTCTTTGATTGTGAGTTTTGTGTTAGGTGATAGGTGATAGGTGATATAGTAATCTCAAGTGGCCGGAACCTTGAATATGTGGAAATGGAAGCTGACTAGGTGAGTAGTTACAATATTTTAGGTTATTATTTTACTTATTAGAATTTGTTCCGCCGCGACGATCGATCGCTGCTTTGTCTGCGTTGCCGTAGAAGATGTACATGAATAGTAGTACATCTAAGGCTTGTTCTGTTGGCATCCGTTGGCAAATCCGTCGCGTGGCTGTGACTATGCTAAAAATCTATAAAAGAAAAAGTTTTTGTGACCGAGTACTCCGCCGCATACCCAGTGTCATAATCCTGTGCACGCCGCTGCATGTTACATATCCTACTCTTGGTGCCGACTATCGACATTAAAAGCATATGGGAAATGGTTTCAATGTTCTGACGAATGAATGAATGACATAATATTTAGTCCAATTTGGTTTTTACAAACACTTCGAACGTCAAACTACGCCATCGCTTCAACAAATCCCCACCATGAGTGATCCCGGAAGAAGAAGCGGCAAGAAACTCCCGACGAGTCCCGAATCGATCCCGTAACCCAGTCGGTAGCGACCCTGCCTACCGAGCGAGCGATTTCCGACCGGAGTAGACATTTATGTGACAGATAAATTTTTGTTTCTGGGTGTTTGTGATGTCATGTTAGTGAAAGTCCATACCACCCGCAACACAAGGAAATCTAGTGCGAGGTTGTAAGTGTGTAAACGTTTTTATTTATTTAATGCAACTTGCGACACATTTTTCAGACCGAAAAGCAAGTTACGTCATAACTACATACGCGAGGAAGTTTAATAACTGTACAGTCTGCAATCACACACAGACATGCCAATGCACACACACATAATAGTTGATGCACACTTCTAGTGAATATTAGTTACGCCTATGTTGCGGTCAAATCGTAAAATTAATAATATCATGAAATTATCGTGCACGGATTGAAATACTCACGTTTCGTGAAATTACCACTTGTCATAATGACAATATCGTTAATACTCATACTTTCAACTATTTTGCCAATGTTTGTTCATTTGATTTTAAACTTAAAATAGATATCGAAATATCGATAAAAATAAAAACCAAAAATCGTTAACTATGGTTAAAATGTTTGGTTATTTGGTTGGTACCAAAACTAATGAAAAGCAGAGGCTAAAAGGAAAAAACATAAAATATTTAAGTTAATATGTTTTTCAATAGAACCTCATAGTTGTCTTTGAAATATAAACTATGATATGACACTATTGTAGGTTGAGTTGACTAAGAAATTATATACACCCCAGCTCTCAAATTGAAATGTTTAGTAGCAAAGAATAATATTTTTCAGCTTTAAATAGAGAAAGATTGGTGCATTAAAGTACTACGTAAAGTTGTTTTTGTTATCAACATATGTAAGTATAGTAAAACGAAGCGAAATAAAGTTTTAATACCATCTACTTTTACCAACATAAGTTACACTGCAAAAGTTACTATATACGGTTTGCTTTCCCACACGATTGCAATTTGGATATAAACAGTTTTTATTTAAAGTGCGAGCATCTAATGAATTATTGCAGCGAGGTAAATTGGAGACTGAAAGTTTTGTCATAACCGCAACACTGCCCCTAGCTTTTCTCTTTTGCACAATTTTTTCGTTGCTAGATGGCGCTGCAATGCATCAATATCTCTAACATGAAAATTGGTATACGTGGGTGCATATTTAAGCACAAAGAATATTTCAACACTATTCACTTTACTGTAACTCGTCACAAGATGACGCTATTGGTATACAAGAATTTGAGCGAGGAGAATATTTTGTATTCTGTTTTCTCTATAGTCAAATACCATTCCATTTTCTTTTGATTAGGTGCGAGTTGTTTTCTTTTCCGGCTACTAAGTGAGCAACTGGCGCCTTAGCTATTAGATCATTGAGAACTGGACACTTTGTAATTACAAATTTTATTACAATCCCATTCAAAAATTGAATATTGGAAGATCAACTAGACATGCATGGCAACTGAGAATAGTTGATAATAAAATACTATTGAATTTAATGTTTAATTTCTCCAAATTGTTCTAACATTCTAGATTACAATTGAATCCATAATTTGTATATACTAATAAACTGCCCTCGCTTCCCTTCAGAAAAAGTATGCCTTACACTTAGAAATAGCACCTGCATCGTGTTAGATGAATTTATATATTTTTCATTTATGGACATGAACAAAATTGCTAACACAAAATGTATATACATGAATCTATATGTCGGCAACGCCAGTAGTTTTAACAACATTGTCGAACATAGCGTAGGCGTATAACACTTTTAATTAATTGTTAACAAACACTTCACACCAGACAAACGCTTCTGTAAACTGTGGCTCCATCCGGCGTCACTCCACTAGCTAGACTCTGTTGCAGCACGATGTTAGCCGAGTATCGAGGTCATCGCGGCGGTGCTGCCATCACTCGGATATCGTGCCGGGTTTCGTTTCACGTCTATACTAATGACCATCTTCGACATATATATATACAATAAAATTCTAACAGATTGCTTTTTGTACATAAAGGATATACTTATTAGATTTTTTTTATTAGGGGCCTTTATCGACGTAACAGAACCCAAAACAATAAGTTAAAATTGTTATCTGTTTGCCTGTGTATTTATTCACGCTAATCACAGTAACGGCTTAACCTTTTTCACTAGTGTATTTCGGGAAGCATTGCTTAATATTTAAAGTTTGTTTCATTGCAATCTGTCCATAAATAAAGAAATTATAGATTAATATTTTTCTAATCAGAGAACTAGAAAAATCAGTCCTAAAACAATGCAGATGCTATATCTAAGCATAAGGTGTAGTGTTTCTGAAGTCTAGCAAGCTAGTGAATTCTGGAATCTGTATTACTCTAGCCATAGGCACAGCTTGTTAGAGATATTTTTAATAACACATTTAATTCTGTAAGATTAGTTAATCCAGAAAAAGGCAAGTCATGCATATTAATGAAAAAAATATATCATTAAATAAACAGACAATAGTTGAGAGATTTAACATTAAACAAATCCGTGCAAGTACTATAATTCCTTTATTCGTAATCATGTGTACTGAAATTAATTACTTGTATCTTATCATGGATCTGGCAGATAAGTCTATGCTCTATAAACTTCAAACTAGTCCAAAAGAAAATCACTTTCAATTATTGTTACGAGACATTTTATTCTTTCGAGACTTTCTTGTTAGAAAATTTTTTTTTCATATAGTTTAATCACTAACAATGTAATGTAACTTAAATTTTCTTTTAATATGTACATCAATTTAAAATATTAGAGGTGCATATAAGTTTTGAAACCAGGGTCCACTTAGGGGAGGCCAAAACCAAAGCTATCAACATAATATACTATACATATTTCACTAAATGTAGATGTGGTTTTGAAACACATTTATCGGCAAATAATTTGAAAAGTAATGATTTGTTTTTCAAATTTATTTGTTTCAGGGATAAGATAAGCAGCCTTATTTTCATTGTTTCAATTTTTGTAACTGCAATTTAAAACTCACTTCACACTCCTGTCAAAATGTTTCAGCAACAGATTTAAGTACACAGCACAAACTCCTGTAAATACATATTAGCAATACGCTTGAGTGAGTTATTATTTGGAAAATCAGAAAACCTTTAAAAGTAGTATCTGTTTTATATATAGTTGGATAGTTGTATTACCTGTACTATGTAAAACAGTAATAAATACACTCAACAAACCTATATTCATAAAATATTATTAATTAATAAACAATAATTAGAAAAACATATATAGTTAAATGAATAAAATGATGTGAGCCTTATTTTATTAACAGAGATAATTTTACGTTCTTTTATTTGCCTTTTTAGATTTTTAAATATTAAAAAAAAAACAGTTAAACATATAGTTATAACGTGTTTTTCTAAAAATAAAACGATTATTAAGTTGTGATTGGAGTGTGATACAAACTAATTTAAACTCTTATGTTACCTAATTATAAAATTGAAACAAATATCACTTTACAATACCATTTTATGAAACAAAATAATTGTTGCCGCTATAAACTTTAATTCTAGTAGCCAGATACCGTGTCCCAGATTCACAAGCCTAGATATACTGCAATCAAACAACATTACTTGAATTTCTACATAAGTTGTATAACTTACAAATAATAAGTACTAATTCCAATTTTATAATCATACAAATAAGCACTTACCCAAAAGTGGTCTTCTAGGATCGTCGGCATCCATAATTTATCGTCCAAATATTATTTTGATAAGAAACATATTTGCGACTGATATACAGAGTTATATTATTTCGTTTCAGTTCAAAACTTCATAGTATTTCAAGGAAAAACAGACACATACGATACTCATTATCAACAAATCAATTTCATTGACGTTTCACTTAAATTTTACAGTGACAGTTAACAGGTTAAACGTCATGACAGATAACGTTGTCAAGCAGTCGATGCCAATGGAAACAAATTTAACAATTACGTTCCATTATAAACTTTCGTACATAGCCACAGGTTAATTTTTTGAACTGTGTAACAGCCTGTCAAGAAAATCATGAAAAACAGTAGGCAGTGTCTATAGTTTATATGGTATCCCTAATATACTTTGAATAAATAGTTTTAATCTTTTTATAATATAAACGATATCGTTAAAAGTCAGAAAATAAATATTAACTTAGGAATTATTATGATCCTTGAATAAAACGCATGTGAAATTTATTAATTTTTTGTCTTTACAACCCTTTAAAACATATGCCGTCAATTCATGAATCTCAACAATAGTGGATTGCGCTGCTACTAGCTGCCGCCCGATCGCTGGTCGGTTCTAGCTGGGCTTCCCCAACGGTTTCCACCAGGCGGGACCAGACCGCTCGAGCAGCGTGAAGAGTGGCGCATCACCGGACCAACAAGCGCACGCACGACAGAAGCCAGATGCATGGAATTCCTCTAACCCCCAACGAAGGGGCCCAAATGAAGACCGGCCCGTCTCTACTCGACGAGTCCGACCCCGCCAAAAGGGAGTGAATAACACATATTCTCTCTCTCTCAACAATAATACTCTTAAATATAGTATCACGTAGTTGAAACATTTATTTAATGACGTTTAGAGCCTCCAATTACGACTAAATTTATTGACTACAAAATTTTAGGCCACTAATATAATTTAATCTTCCCTGTAGCTCGAGATCAAAATACGAGCTACGATATCCCCTGCCTGTCGTAAGAGGTGACTTGCCTGTCGGAAGACCGAAATGGGACTTCCGGTGGTAGGCCATAACATCGGCTGCGGTTTTGGTTACCACCCATCAGATAAAGCCGTGCCGCCAAACGATTCGTCGTGTTCCGGCATGATGTCTGATGAAGCCGAATGGGGAATGGGTCTGAACAGTGAGACCGGTCGTGATGAGTTGGATTGTTTGTTGCGCCGGGAGCTTAGCTCTGGAGGGTAGTGAGACAAGAAGCACGGTGCACTGCTGACCAACCATAGTCAGTAGGGGGCCCAAGTACTGGAAGAGCCACCCACGAAAAGCTGCCCCGCCAACTGCGAAAAATCCCGGGGTGGCCCCATTAACCGTTTGCACTTTAACCTCTCTTCAGTCCACCACCATCTAGAGACTGCGCAGCCGCACTTGCTCTTCCAGACGGAGACGCAGATTGGATGTCCATCCAGCGTGGCGTATCTGGATTACCCAGGTTACACAATCGAGCACAATTTCCAGCTTCGTGCTGGAGTTTGCGTATACGCCCATAATGACATCTGCTGTCAGCGTCTCCGTCACCTTGAAGACACCACCTTCTCTACAATTTGAGTTTAAGTAGATACAGGAATCGACAAGATCCTGTATTCCTGTGTCTACCGGTCGCACAATTATGACCATGAGACAACTCGGTTATTTGAACATCTCCGTGTGGCAGCTGATGAGGCCCTTCATCGACACCCTACGGTTCAACTGATCTTTCTGGGGGACTTTAACGCGTGTCATCAGGACTGGTTGTTCCCGTACCATGTACCGATCATGCTGGGAGAGCTACGTGAAATTTTGCCATGTCACTTTGGCTCTCCCAACTGCGAAAGCAAGCGACTAGGGTACCTGATGTCGACGGTCACACACCCAATTGCCTGGACCTTTTGCTGACAACAGATCCAGACAGATATGACGTGCAGACGAGAGTCCCCATTGGGTAACTCCGATCACTGTCTGGTGAAATCTGTGTCGTCATACACCTCCTGAACTCGATTCCCACGGAGTCCGGCGAGTATGGCATTACAAGTCAGCAGATTGGGATGAGATGCGGCATTTCTTTGTGGTACGCCAAGCGAATTACTTCATCCCTTTTTCTGACGTCCCCGTCGGTGGTAAAGCTAGTCCTTGGTGTAACGCCGAATTCGCTCAGGCTGAGAAATGCAAACGTTCGGTATATATATGTCGAATGTCAATTCGGAGATGAAAGCCTAGCCGTCAAGTCCTACAAAAAGGCATTGCAAAAGGTGAATCTTAACCGCATCCAACATATCGGCGCGAAACTCTCTGACCAACCATCTGGCAGTAGAGCTTTTTGGTCTCTTGCAAAAGCGGTTTAGACTAACTTCCGTCGACCCACATTGCCTCCATTGGTAAAACCAGATGGCACCCTGGCTCATATGGCTAAAGAAAAGGCGGATTTGTTCACTTCTCTGTGTGCCGAAAACTTGCGTCTAGACGCTTGCAATAATATGCCACCCATTTTACCTTACTGCGGCATCTCTGTGCCCTTCTTCTTCTTGTCCTTCTTCTCCTTCTCGTCCTCCCGAGCTGGACCCTACCCTTACATCCACCGATCATGATCGATCAATCGAACGAACGATCCAAGGATAGACACGAAAAATAACATCTTATCAGGCCGCTCAATACGACAGAAACCGGTGCACTGCATCTACGAAATACGAGGGACCCATCACCTGAATATTCTGTGAAATCCCAGAAACCAAAGCCACTTAGACATCGGTATAGCGAATATCCCATGCGATATATCTCCTGCGAATCGCCCACATGTGTACTATACTTGGAAATTTGTAGAGCCATGATGTAACGATGTAACTGTAATTTATTACGTAGATTTCTAACTATTCTTACATTGCTTATATCTGAATGTTTGTCGTATTTAATTCGATATGCTGCGGTAACTAAATTCGATTTCAATTGCTAATAACTAACCCTCGCGTCGTTTTGGAAATTCTACAGGAACACACACATCCAAATACTGGAGTGAAAAGTATGTATTGGACCCATAGTATAAATTCCAATTACGCCAAGAATCATCGAAATCTGTTCGATGGTGTTAGTGTTATACTTGTTCAGACAGACAGACAATGTCTACCTATGTTAAAATTTCCAAAAAATATTCCGTACTTACTTACAGATTCAACCTCAATACAGTTTTGTTATAATAAAATATTCTGTATTCAACTGTATTCGACTGTATTCAAAGCTGTAGTGGAATGTAGTCAAGAATTTAGGAACTGGTACCCTGGTTTGAACATCGCTCTCCCGAATAGGAGACTCGCGTTGGGATCCTACATGCACCTCTAAATTTTGTAATCATATGCGTATTACAAATTAATTATCACAAGCTTCGGTAAAGGAAAGCATCGTGTTCAAACCTTACATTGAGAGTTCTCCATAATATTCGCAAAGGTTGGTGATCAAAAATGTTAGCGTCTCCAGGTGTTCCGGGACTAAATTTAAACGAGCGGACTGTATGAAGAATTTATAATAACTATCAAAGCACGTATCGCGAGTAGTGTGCTGCTTCGCAGGCCACCGCAGGTGAAGTGGCGCGATAGCAATCGCTGCCCCACGCCTGGGCCGACGCCGATGACCCGCGCGACTCGTTCGCGCGAAGCGTGATAGACTGTCGCCTTAACCCCTCTCATTGTAAAAGGAGACCCGATCCCAGCAGTGGGACAATAATGATGACGATGATTAAGGAACTTAGATTTTTAAAAACAATAAGGCAAAGATGACACATTTTAGTTACACCTACATTTTCAAAGCTCATTTTTTTTACGAAAACTTCAACCCGGATCATCAACATATCATCAATTATATAAGTTATCAATAGCTGGGTAGGTGGTTTACGTAATTATTAAATGCCTATTGCATTTAATACCCATCATTACAAACATTCTCCTAATTGGGTCGGATGAGGAAACGCGTGGTTCCCGATAACCCCTATATCGCAATAGAATGGATCGGATTCATCTGGTATATTGTGTCTAGAATAAAGTTCTAAATTCAAATATTGATTTTAATTATTAAAGAGGTCGTTGAGAACATATAATTCAATCGATTCTTCCCAATAAAAATCGAATTGTATCTACCTCGAGTAACAAGGTGGCTTTGAAAATTTGTTACATAAAAATGGTGTAAAAACCGAAGATCAATCCATCGTTCCAATCAATTAATATTGTAAGCAGAGTTGGTCATTGAACTTTTGGTTTTAAATCATTATGATCGCTAGGTCCAAAGAGATTTTTTTGGATTTTTTCTTTTTAACTGTTGCTTAATCGAGTCCAGGGAAGAAAAGATTTCGCGTACGTCTATTCAACTGTCAGCCAATAAACCACATCCGTAGTTTAAAGGTCTACAATGTCTCGACTCTCGATATAGAAGTAGCAGCCGGTATTATCCAGATTACACGTCTTCATCGAAGCCGGTTTTTGTTAAATCAGACTAGTTATTTTAATCTATACCAATAATAAAATTCTAACTGATCCCTTTCCGTACATGAACAATATATGAGGAAAAACATTATTACGGGTCTTTATTAACGCAATAGAACCCAAATAGTTGTAAGAATTGTTGTCTGTTTGTCTGTGCGTTTGTTCCCGCTAATCTCAGAAACGACTTAAGCGGTTTTTTTTGGTTTCCACTAATGTATTGCAGTAGGCATCACTTAATACTTAAAGTTTGTTTCAATGGAATCCGTCCATAAATAAAAAAGTTATGAATTAATATATGTATTTCAAATTCACAGAACGAAAAAAACCCATATAAATGCAGATACTATCTTTAAGCGTAAGGTAGTTTTTCCGAAGCGAAGCGAGGGCGTTTGCTAGATATAAATGAATACACCATAATAGTAATTAAAACGTAATGAATCATTTTCGTTATCCACACATAAGCTTCCATTACTTACTTCAGTGTAGGAATATGGCCGAAGGCATTGAAATTTTTGTAAATTAAACTGTGATTGTCCTTTATCAGACGAAACACTCGCAAATAAACAAATAAAGTGTCTATTACGGAGAAAAGTGAATGCGTTTAATGGATTTTTCAATACTACTACACTATGAAAACACGTTTAAAATATTTGACAGTCGATCTCACGGCCGCAGACGAGTATCAAGATATACTGTATATAGTAGATACACTGCAGATTTTTCGTAGGAGTCAAATACAAAGAAATGGAGCGTTTAGCCCAATGGCCCGGTCCGCTGTTCAGGAGGATGCCCTCGAGCAGATGAGGTTGGCTTGGACTCCAGATGGACGGGGTCTCTTATACATTAAAATAAAGTTTAATGTTATAATTGAAGCTGACGTGATGGATATTTCGCAAGAATATACGCAATAATTAGTTAAAAGTTTATTGTTCGAGAAATTTTTTTTTTTTGCGCCCAGAGATGGTAAGTGGGCTATCCTCCGGAAAAGCGCGGGAGGGGGGTGGTGAATGCTCCTAGCATACCAGGCAGCCGGCTGCTCTGGTTATGTGGGACTCCCGTAGGCTTACCCACTAAACACCACCCGTTGGCTTTG